>JAECUM010020135.1:0-84711 GCA_016617855.1 Megalonaias nervosa
CCGCAAAGTCGATATAAAATGCACTGAAATTTATCTATTGTTACATAAACAAATTCTTTGTCCATATTGACAAATCATCTTAACAGTGCATTGTTATATCATAATCTACTTATGTTGACATCTAGCATGAGTACTGTATGTTTTGAGATATCTGCTTTTTTTTCAAATTTACATTTCTGGTAGTGGAGATCAACCGGATGAGGCATTATCTCATAATCTATCTTTCGTCGGATTTTCGGCCACTCGCTAGTAACTAATATATTTACATAGACTGACATTTGTATGTGGATGGTAAGTAAAATTCCTCTACTTTTGACTCAGAATTAAATCCTTCAGAACATTCACATTTTCTTTAGTAATCTCTGTCATCAGATCAGAACACCTGCATCTCTATTGTCGATTTACCCTTTCTTTAAATTTCTGACGCATGCGTGGAAGGCATCATCATGCCACTACCACAAATGTTAAAAAAAAGAAAAGAAAAAAAAAGCAATCTCTCACTTGTCTATTCAGTAGGCAGGGAGGAACAGTAACTACAATTGACCATACACGGCCAATTCATTTTTAAAAAATGTACCCAGATAAAATAGTAACTGAAATTTCAAAGAAAACATTACCTTTGAAGCACTGATTGTAATGAAAACATACTAAGCAAATGGGAAAAAAATCAGTCTCAATCATGCAATACAATTTTTTGATGTTGCCACCACAATAAGAAACGGGCATTTGTTTGGTTCTCCAAAGCTGTCCTTTAGCGGTGACTTCAATAACACATGTACCCTTCATCAAAGAAAGCCGACTACATTCTTCAATAAAAACAAAGAATCTTTCTTCGAAGGAAGTCAGTACCGAACTTAAATAAAACCAATGGAATCTGATGGATTGTTTCATTTTCCAACGTGACTGGAACACTTTTACTGTGCTGTGAAAGTTTCCTTTTCACTGGAAAAAAGTTTATGCTTACGAACTCTACTGACAGCGCTTAAGACGCAAACTTTTACCGACTTGGGTTGTACTGAAAAGTAAACGTGCTTCATCATTCGTCATTCGTTATGTGATTGTGCTGTTTTTTTCACTGAATTCAGACCTATATGACCTGTAACAAAATTATTGAATATTTTAAATGTGTGTGTGCATATTTTCGATGGAATTTTACTTGTATTGTGGATTCAGTGTATGAGACGTGATTTGCGGGTGAGTACACGGTGTTGATACTTTATTCATTGCTATACATTAGACATGTATATATAAACAGTATACACGTATATGTACCAATGCATGGTTCTCTGAATAAAGTAAAATATTATATATGCCTTCTCTGTTTTCACTACAGGTGTATTTCTCATTTAATATGCATCGATTTAAGATGATAACTGTGCCAATGAAGCACGTATTTTTGCACCCACATTTATTACCTACCCCTTCCGCAAATTTTTTTGGGTACATGCATCATTTTCTTCAGCTACTGACCTGGTTGCTTATAACACGGTTCAGTCTGTAACACGGTCGGGTTCTATGGCTCCCAACTACCGTGTTATAGCGGGGTCACACTGTATATACATATACATATATATATATATATATATATATATATATATATATATATATATATATTTAGTTTGTTTGCTACTCATGGCAAGCAAGCAGCAGTTGAAAAATTTTTTCAAACTGTTCTCAGTATACTACAAATATGGCACAAGGAAAATGAGGAAAATAACATGATCATCAATAAGTACAAACCGAAAGTCTTGTTGATAACTACACAATAGAAATGAGCAAGACTGTACACTGATATGCTACACGTTCTCCATAACACTGATCTAAAAATGACATTTATAAACGGAATTTTTGGAATATTTGTGGACAGTAACCTGCAATAGTCTTTGATAAATAATACTGCAAAGCCTCTGAAAATAATATATATATATATATATGTATATATATATAGATATATATATATATATATATATGTTCCTTCTGAAGTTTGTGATGCATGTAAATGGCGACTTGCAAACACCTGCAAAAGGAATACTGTCTTGACTGTATAAGAAGTCCTCCAGTCCGCAATACAATCTTTTATGTGGTCCATTTAGGTATATTAAGCCATTCCTTTATATAATAAAAGATGTAAAATATATAAAGCACAAAAATAAAATACTGACAGATACATCAAATCTGTCAAAAATGTAGATGTAAATCATATTTTTTAGGATGGTTACTTCATACTGAAAGTTTCAATTTACCAATATCAGTCTCCCTTTTACTGCTCTTTTTTATTTCTGACTGAAGTAAAATAAAAGTTGCTACCAGAGCACTCTGTGGGTTCACTTGGTTGACACATCTCTCAAGCTTTGCACCATTATCTACTTAAAGTTTGGAAACTTGAGAGTCTGACACAATAAGGTGTCACTATGGATTTCAAAATGTCAACTTAAAATATAAAAAAGAACAACTTTCAAAGCAAATCTGATTTTATTTCCCCATGCCACAAGAGGAACTGATGTAAAATCAATCAAATTCTGTTCCCAACTAAAGAACAGATTATTCATGATAGCATGTCTAATAAATCTAAGATCAACCAATGCTGAGGACAATATCATGATTTTAAGATAAGCTCATAGTAGAAAATCTATATTTGAGGCCAAAAAGGGGAAGGGGGTGTTAAAGGGGAAATATATTCAAAGTGAGCCGACTGCCCCTTTGGAGAATCTACTACTAAACAGGAGTACCTTGACGGGACTGACACTGTACTGGGCAAAAACAATATGTCTGGAACTGAAGATAATATCATTTCTTCCTTTTAACTGTTGAGTATTTAAACAATCTTTGATATTCTTCAGTTATAAAAAAATTTTCAAACTAGCTGATGTGGTACGTATTAAATGTTACACCATTTTCATTTAGGCGAAAGTAGACATCAATAGAAGTCTTTTGGAGAAAACCCCATGTAATAATGATCATGCATTCAGCAGGAGTAGTGACAAGACTTTTAGACAATCAATGCGGCAGCCATAGTAGATGTGCTACTGATACCATTTTCATTTAGGACCAACTAGGTATCATAAGAGGTCTATTGGTGAAAACCTAATGTTGGTATGCCATTCATTTGGGAAGGAATCAAGATAACAATATTTTCCATTCAGGAGGACTATCAACAATAGAACTGTCAAAAAGACTGTTCTGGCAGCTCTTTTGGACATCACATCGGCACTATTTTTACTTAAGACCAACCAGACATCATCAGAAGTCTTCTTGTAAAACCCCATTCTGATATGACCATCCAATTAGGTGGAGCAGCCATAACAAGATTTTCAATATGGCCACTATGGTGGCCATATTGGACATCATATTGACACCATTTTCATTTTGGATCAACCAGGCACCTTGAGAAGTCTTTTAGTGAAAATCCCATGTTGATATGACCATCCATTCAGGAGGAGTAGTGATAACAAGATTTTCAAAATGGCTGCCATGGCAGGCATACTGGATGTCATATCAGCACCATTTTCATTTAGGACCAACTAGATGTCTTTACTGAAAACCCCATGTTGACCATCCTTTCAGAAGGAGTAGCAATAACCAGATTTCAAAATAGCCACCATATTCGACATCTGAGCAGCACCATTTTTCCTTGATTTTCCATAGACTTTTTATTCTTCAATGGGTTGTATGAATAATTTTTAGGGATAAATATTAGAGTTTTCTTAAATTCCTACAATTTGCATATGTTTAATACTATATATTAATACTACATAGTTTTCTGCACAAAAAAGAATTTGAGAGCAAAATATAATTCAGATTTCTATAAACTTACAGTGTATGAGAAATCAAAGGTTATAAAAACTAGAAATTAGCCATCGTCTGCATAGTGGGTCTACCCTGGTGCTCCACTTAGATCCAAGAAGGGTGGGTCAAAATCATATTGAATTAAAGGAAAGAAAACCATAAAACTGAGACTAATAGAAAGTCAGGCATAGAAATAGAAAGAACTGAGACTAATAGAAAGTCAGGCATAGAATAGAAAGGCAGAAAGTCAGATGAACATGCACATAGATGCCAAAGTAATCACTGTTAAACTTCCATCAAGGCAGGCATGACAAGGACAATATGGTAATTAGTTTTTCTATACAGTGAAGTTACATGCCCAGTTTCAACATACAACAGTCTGTAAATTTATAAACAAGATACAGGACTTCACCAAACAGTAACATCTGCAGTGACTACTGCCACAGATAAGTGCATTTTATATCCGGTAAAACCATGATATTAACTGTCAATGTCAAGTCAATGTATAAAACAATAACTGCCAGCAAAAATAAGAAAAATACACAGAAGTTAAAAAAGACAACTTGATAGAACTGTTGTCCTGTCATACATAAAATCTGTTGACTGGTTTATAGGACTAGAGGTTTGGATTGTTTTAAGGCACAGTAACACAAATAAGTTATTTATTGCCAAGGCAACTGAAGTAAAGCACTTTGCTTAAGGACACACCATGTTAGGTAGCCAACCCTGACTGACATGATGTTGGGAGTCAAAACCCATACTCAGTGGTCACATGTCTGGCAATTCAGGCATAGTGTCAATTACAAGTGCTTGATTACAATTATGATTATGGTTACAGGTTGTTTAGCACTGACGATTATAATTATGATTACTTTATTTGGAAATCATGATAGCAATTATGATTAAGATTACAGGGGGATGATTATGATTACAATTGCTTTGGTAACCTAAAATTATAAGATGCACTATATTCTTAGAAAAATCAGCTTGTATACTGGTCACCTAAAATTACACATTACTTATTGTAATAGTCAACATTCATGGTCTTCTGTTTATGGAAAGTTTTATTATTCTTAGTTTTATTAAGAATATAATTAGTGATTTTTGGGGGGGGCTGTCATTTGTAATCATGATTACTCAATGTGATTACACTGCCAATGAAAGTCAATCTGATTACAATTATAGAGCTTCTGAAACCAATGATTATGATTACAATTACAGCTCACACTGTAATCAATTACAATCAATTGCAGTCACAATTGTTATTGGTCCCATGCCTGAATTTGGCATACACAACACAGTGCCACCACAGCTGCTGTCTCTACTTGTTGCTTCTATGACAACATTAGAGTGTATATCATGCCTATTTGAAATTCCTGAGCCTGCATGGGAATTTGCACCTGTTATTTCATGGAACTTGTTAATGCACAACTTTCCATTTACTGCTGACTGTACAGTACTCATTTTTTAAAACTAATAAAAAGTTAATGCTAAAGGTAAGCAACATTTTATATCTGCAGTTTGTACAATTATGAATAAGTAACAGCTGTGTGGTAACTGGTACAGACCCTCCACTGTACTGGCATAATTTCATGTAAACTTTCTGCTAATCATTTTTCAGGTTTACCAACAGCTCTTTATGAAATCAATAATAATTTTCCAAAGTACATACAATTCACAAACATTGAACAGCAATAATTTCCAACATCATGGTAGTGAAATTGCTAAAGGTAATCTCTAATTCTAACAAGTCACATTTATTTGAATAAAAATCTGCAGAATCATTAGCTCCTGATAAGGATGTAACATAACCTGTGAAAGTCAAAGCCAGTCAATTATAATAGATGCAGTGCAGCTCAATGAAAATTTTGACAGGAATTACACAAGCAGTGAAAAGCAACATGATGCAGACTTACCACATTTATTTTAATAAAGATGTCACTTCTGAACATTAAGCTTGATTTGGCTTTGTTTCTACAGCCATCCCTATTTATAACTGAATGATCAATTCCAAAATCTATAATACCTAGTTAACAGTATGGGCCAAATTATTGATTTGCCCATCCTACAAATGACAAGGTGTTTTGTTCAATAAGGCTGTTATAATGGCATGTAAGTACATGATATTGATGCTCTTCAACTTCTACTGGTCACAGTCAATCTTGTACCCAAATTCAGCAGCTACCATAGCGATGGGTTGGAGCTACAATATACTGAATCCTGGCAGCCCCGTGAGCTTAAAGAATGTTTGGTCTGGCCCACCATATATTAAATTGAGGATACCCATTAAGCTTAAAGAATGTTTGGTCTGGCCCACCATATATTAAATTGAGGATACCCATTAAGCTTAAAGAATGCTGGGTCTGGACTATCATATATTAAATTGAGGATACCCATTAAGCTTAAAGAGTGCTGGGTCTGGATGATCATATATTAAATTCAGGATACCCATTAAGCTTAAGAGTGCTGGGTCTGGACTATCATATATTAAATTGAGGATACCCATTAAGCTTAAAGAGTGCTGGGTCTGGATGATCATATATTAATTGAGGATACCCATTAAGCTTAAAGAGTGCTGGGTCTGGACTATCATATATTAAATTGAGGATACCCATTAAGCTTAAGAGTGCTGGGTCTTGACTATCATATATTAAATTGAGGATACCCATTAAGCTTAAAGAGTGCTGGGTCTGGATGATCATATATTAATTGAGGATACCCATTAAGCTTAAAGAGTGCTGGGTCTGGATGATCATATATTAAATTGAGGATACCCATTAAGCTTAAAGAGTGCTGGGTCTGGATGATCATATATTAAATTGAGGATACCCATTAAGCTTAAAGAGTGCTGGGTCTAGACTATCATATATTAAATTCTGATAGTCCAATGAGCTAAAAGAATGCTTGGTCTGAGGTACTATTTTACTGCCAAATTTAATTATTTCTGGTCAATGGCGGTATCATGGTTGCCCGTCTAAGATGAGAAGATATACAAGTACATTTGTATATAATTTTCTAAACTCTCTTAATGTGTGTGTGATCTAGATTTTTAACATAGCTTTAACAATTTTTCAGTCACATCACTTTGATGTCTGCAGTGTGGCAGTTTATAGTAATGTCTTGCACAGGGGCATCATGCTTCAAACATGTAGCATAATGTCCCACCCAGTTACATTATTCTGATACCAGATCGACCAGTCCTAACACTAACCTCTTAACGCCGAGCACCCAGCAGGGCAGCTGTTAGTACTATTTTTTATAAGTCTTTGTTATGACTCGACTTGGGATTCGAACCCGCGACCTCCCACATCTGAGGTAGAAACTTTAACCACTAGGCCACCGGAGCGGTCGAAACTCTCTTAATAAATTTAGTAGTTGGCTATGATAGATGGTTACATCTGCATTTATTGCTAACTTCAGTGGCTGTGATTCCTGTAAAATATGGCATTGTATGTAGCTAATCTGGCCCCAATCGGAGATGTTACAACTAGGCAGTTATGCCAATGAATAGAGAAATCATTATTGGTGGGTAGGTGTGTGTTTGTAGACTTAAATCAATAATAGCAAGTTTCCCTTTATAGCCAAGCATTTATTTTTAGTGACCATTTGTTGTAAAATCTGTAGCTCTTTTAGTAGGTGTGAACTGGAAAGTGCTTATGAAGTTAGTGTAGTTAGGAATTAATTAGCTCATAAAGAAATATTTTAAAAGTAATTCCCCACTAATACAAAATTTTTAGAAATTCTAATACACATTAAATCTTCCCCCCCAAAAAGTGTGTGGATAGTGGATATATGGCTATAATTTGGTTATAGAAATTATGGTTTGAGCATTTTCGGTCTGTATACTAGAGTAAGACAAATAACTGCAGTTAACACAATCTGATCATAAGCTGAGTTCAACATTAAGTCCCAAAAGGTCTTCAGAAAATGCTTTCTCAGAGGTCCACTAGGATCAGTTGTAAGTTGCAGAGTCAGACAGCATGTAGAACTAGAAGGGTTCATAATGAATTAAATGTGTAAATGAAAAACCCTCTCACTCGTCTAATTCTGCAAGTGAAGTGCTGTGACCTAAGGCACAACAACACTAATACATACTGAATTCAGGTAGTCCAGTGGGCTACTATATATTATGACTTAATATATATTATGTGTGTGTGTGTGTGTGTGTGTATGATTTGGATTTTTAACATAAGTTTAAAAAAATTTCAGTCATGATGCTTGTAGTGTAGCAGTTTATAGTAATGTCTAGCACTGGGGCATCATGCCACAGACATGTAGCATGATGTCCCACCCATTCACATTATCCTGACACCAGGCCAACCAGTCCTAACACTAACCTCTTAGTGATGTCTAGCACTGGGGCATCATGCCACAGACTTGTAGCATGATGTCCCACCCATTCACATTATCCTGACACCAGGCCAACCAGTCCTAACACTAACCTCTTAGTGATGTCTAGCACTGGGGCATCATGCCACAGACATGTAGCATGATGTCCCACCCATTCACATTATCCTGACACCAGGCCAACCAGTCCTAACACTAACCTCTTATTGATGTCTAGCACTGGGGCATCATGCCACAGACATGTAGCATGATGTCCCACCCATTCACATTATCCTGACACCAGGCCGACCAGTCCTAACACTAACCTCTTAATGATCTCTAGCACTGGGGCATCATGCCACAGACATGTAGCATGATGTCCCACCCATTCACATTATCCTGACACCAGGCCAACCAGTCCTAACACTAACCTCTTAATGCGGAGTAAAGTACCATTTTTAGAAGTCTTTGGTATGACTTGGCTGGGGTTCGAACCCATGACCTCACACATCCAAGGCGGAAGCACTAACAACTGGGCCACCAGAGTGGTCAATATATATAATGACATAACATCTTTGCAAAGCCAGACTATAAAAATACCTCACAAATGAGAATTAATAATGCATAAAAAAAAGTGACATTTTAAGCCAATGATCCAGCAAGAAATAGAGGGGTGCTCTGCTCTCACTGCTCTTCTAGAGCCTCCCCCCCCCTTGCGTCTCTCCAGATTTCTAAAACACCTCCTTCAAACTGCATTATCTACTTCACTTATTTTCTGCCTATTTAATGTAGGATAAACATATGAAATTGCTTTGATCTAGTTCTACTTCCAAAATGATGGAAGCCCAAATTTTATCAACAGTATCAAATCCTTGTAATACCAAAAATGGCTTTTTCTTTTCTTCTGAAAAAGTGCCCCTCCTTCAACAAAAGTACCCCAATTCCTAAAGACATCTCTCTTACCCTCCCTTCTGCATAAAGCTAATAGTTTCATATTAATATGCCATCTTGGGTTTCTGACATCAGCTTGAGGTATACCCAGGTTATTTTCCACAGTCCCCTTTACTACCATCTAAATCTGAAACGTATTTAATCCTTACATAAAAGTACCTACATGTATTACTACTTGTGGAATGAGAAAGATGGAAATAGAGTCAATGCATTAACTTGATTTAAGCTAGTATAACTTTTCTCAATGGTCCTCAATATGAAGTCTATATTGTGGGTATTCTAATAACATTCACTTCCATGACCAATGTTTTGAAATTAAGAATAGTATGCTTTCTAAAACATTATTTTTATTGGTGAAAATTTAAATAAATATTTACTGTAATCTTTGAAATTTTCATCAGCATAAAATTCAACGAAGTGAAGAAAATGGAGTTGCACTTTTTCCATGATAAGTTTGTATAGTGTTTAATGGCACATCAGCACAATCCTGACTATAAAGCTGAATAAGTTTAAAATAGTTAAAATGCAAAGTCCAATTTTATTAAAGTCCAAAAGATTCTCAGCTGGAACATTATTAAGGGACACATCCCTGGGAAAAATGGCTGTTTCCATTAGTCCCCTACAAGGATATATGGGAAAACACTTGGAACCTATTCTACATACCAGAGCAAACAAAAAATTCATCATAAAATTCACAAGCTGTTGCATTTACATGATTTATAAACATTTATCAATCCTTAAATATCAGGGGACCATCAAATGTCCACAGATAAATACATGAAAGCCAGATCCTGCATGTCAAGTCTATGATCCAGGCATTACTGAAAACATTAGCCAAAACTTTAACAAATTGTTGACAATGTTGCCACCCAGTAAAAAAGTGATTACACTGTTGTTGTTGTTGTTTTGGGTTCAATGACAATTTTCAATGCATTATGGGTTGGACATGAGGCCAGTATATTTGGTGAAGGAAGAACCTGACGCTTGAACCCACGCAAGACAGAGGTGAGATGTCAGTGATCGGTATAAATGTGTTTTTGGCTACTTGACCACATGGGGCACCTATGTGTCTCACATGCCATTTATCAATAATTATATTATTTACCAGTACATTAACTGTAACAAATACTACTTAACATCATGTTATATAACAATGACAAATATATGGCTGTGGTACTTGATGTGTTGCTGCAAAACAAAAAATAATTTCCATCAGACAGATCTTGAAAACGAATGGATCACTGACCCACATATATATTCATTTATCCCAGGATATCATTATGTTGTTGCTTCACTGATAAATCTCACATTTTCTGAATGTAAACAAATAAAATACTGAAACACTCACTATATCGCCCTTCATTATAACATATTTAATTTTATAAGGCAGGAACAACCATCAATCCCATTGTATAATGAAAAAATAAAATTATTAAAAAAATGTAAATCATTGTAAGGTGGTACGCAGCATTATAATGAGATAGTTCCATATTGTTATAACATCAAATATGGTGATACTGCATCATATAAAGCAAATGCATAACGTCCAAGACATCCAATGGTACTTCAAAAAAATTTCACTAATTTCTAATTGTAAAGGTCCAAGATACATTCAGTTTATTCAATAAATTTCTTGTAATATCATGTGATAAACTTAATCTTACATGTAAGATACAGTACTCCCTCAAAATAATGCCCTTCATTATAACACAATTAATGTTATACAGTGAGGATGGTCTTGGATCCCATTTCATTAAGAACAATTACAGTAAATAAGCTAGCTCCCAAATTGTTTTGGCTGATCCACTGCAAATCTGAATGCAGTACAGCTGAGTCAAATCAAAGAATTTCCTAAATCAACACATGCCTCTCCACCAAACTACTATTCCCAACATACCAGAACATCACTTGTGACATGAAAGCTTCTCAATCAGGATTCCATTCAGCCCAAAATCAACCCTTGAAATGTCTGTTTGTTTATATTGATTTCTTTGTATCCATGATGACTCAACAAAAAATCAATAGAGAGAGAGACAGAGTCTCCAACTAACTATTGCATGCCTGGCATCTGCAGTGAAACACACCATAGTCTTTTTGTGTTTTGTAAAGATTATCAATAAAAGTTCTGCATTCAAATACACTGAAAAAAATGCTGTATTACTCAAATACATGTACAGTGCCACAAGTATATGATAAAAAAGAATTATAGGACTTCATTAAAATTTAGTCAATACCGCACCAAATGCTGATAGTACCATATATACTTGTTAATAAGTTTAGACAAACTGCAAACAACAAAGATCCTGATCTACCATAGCACAATGTGCCTGCTGATCAGGGTCTATTTTGTTTGTTCTACTGATTACTCCCATCAAACTGCACACAGATATGCCAGTGCATCACAGCTGGCCTTCTGACTCCAAAATCAAGACACCACTTTCTTACTAATTAATTTTGGGGCAGAAACCATTTTTCTTCATTCACTTGTGGTGACTTTAGTCTTTCACTTTTTGACCCCCAAATCAACAGACTTCATCATTACCCCAATCCATAAAGCCTGGCCCAGGTCTGCGACAGAATTAATGTCACTGTGTGGAAAACATTTTTCTTCTTTCAATTGCAGTGACCTTCATTTCTGGACCCCAGATTAATAGGCTTCTTTCTTACCCTTAGAGAATGCTTTTCACAAAGTCTGGTCACTGTTGAACTCCGAGTTATTGTACGGTGATGAAATTGTTAACAAACAAAATAACATAATACACTCTGTCTTACAGCAGGCATATAAAACCTTTATTATGTCTTGCATGCAATGATTGAAGGAAGATGGATAAATATAATTTTTCTTTCCAGCTAACTTGTACTTTTACCTGACATAAGATAGGGGATTGTTCCAGCTCTGCCAGCAATCAACCATGTAGTTAATTAAAACATACTGGTATCTATCATCTGAATAAGCTTTCAAGCTGAGATTTTAAACTACCCAGTGTAGCAGAGTGGATCTGAATTTGGTACTGATTTCACTTAAGACGAGTTATAAACCATTAAAATATATCTGTGAAAACCCAAAGTTGATATGACCAGTCATTTGGGAGAATTGACCTTATGCGAGATGATAGATCACTCCGCCTACTGAATCACCTGACATGACGCCCTGCTAACTTCCGACAAACAAGCAGTACTGGGCAAGGAAATTTGTTTAAGTGACATATTTATTAAAAGTGATTTGTATTATTCCTAAAAATGTAAGATTACAAAGTTGCATAAGTTATACTGCAGTAGACAATATTTATATTTGTAGTTCAAGTTCATATAGTAATAACCTAAGTGTTTTATTTCAGTAAGTAATAAAATCGATTTTAAATTTGCTGGAGAAATTATTAATGTAAAATGAAATTTGCTCCCAAAAATGCTAATGTATTTAGTATATAATCTTATCCTTATCAATCTTATCTGGCTTATGTTTATTCTGCCTTGGAAGTAAACGATTTAAAAATTAATAACAAAATCCTAAATAATTACTGTTAGAAGTAGACTGTTCTCTATAACAATGTTAAAGTTCTACTGTTCGTCCGATGGAATTTTGATCAATGATGTATGTTGATGGAAATATGTAAATGCATGCTTAATATATCGGAAGATAATATCTGAAACCATTGTTTTTGTATTTCTTTATTATTACATTTTTGTCTCCCCACCCCTCCTTCAGACCAATAGAAAGTAAAGAGTCACTCAAGTGTCTGAGAGATCGAGACAATAAATCATTATTTTTAAGACAAGCCAAAATTAAAGTCAAATTTTCAAACTTTCAATAATGCAGTCTGGGGTTCACTACATCCTATACATGAAAATAATATACATTAAAGCCCGAAATTTAGGGGGTTCTCCACTCAAATTCTAGAAATGTTTATTTATGTATATATTTTCAATTTCAATTTCTTGTTTTTCTTCAAACCATCAACAGGTCATGCTTTTCTACATATTTTTACACAAAGAAACATGTTGTTATTGTCATCAATTATTTCCATATTCAGCTGATCATACACGCGACCAAAAACTAGTCTTTATTCATCAAAGTTTTGTCTATGTTTCGGGAAAGGAATAAATCTAATTCCTCTATTTAGACGATCTGGATATCGACTGTAAGAATTACATCGCTCCCACTGACGTATTTTCACCCTTATCGATCAAGAAATCATAATCAATTCATTATTGCCACAGGCAGCTTGTTGGAGGAAAATGGCAGACAAAAGCAATGCCTTGAGGTGTGTCTAATTTACATTCACTGATTGGTTAATGGCTCAGCATGATTGACAAGTGGTGATAGGTCAATTTGAGACAAGATTTTAAATAAAGTTTATTGAGGCAGCCAGATTTAAGTCAGATTGGCACCATTTTCATTCAGGACCAACTAGATATCATAACCTTCTGGTTAAAACCCCAAGTCAATATGATTAGCAATTAAGAAAAGTAACAATAACAAGATTTTCAAGATGGCTCACATGGTGGCCATACCGGATTCAGACTGGTGCAATTTTCATTTAGTACATGTAACAAACTATGACATAAGAAAACAAAACACCATCCTATAAGCACTTCTGGTCAGTGACCAGTAGAGCTAAAAAGGAATACAAAAATATTCTAAACTGACTATTTTTCTGTGTTTAATTGCCTCTCAAAATACTGTATTTCTGGAACAAAATGAGTGTAGTCACATTTTGTTTTTGATTTCTTTCAGGTAGTTTCTTTCAGGTTCTGCGTGGGTTCAAGTCTCAGGCTTGGCCATTTCCCTGCAAGAACAAATTCATGACTTCATGAACACTCATGAACTGTTCATGAATATGCATGAACTGTTCTTCAAATTTTCATGATCAGTTCATCATTTGAGTTCATGAACAAATGTTCATAAAAGTTCCACAACTAAGTTCATGAACACTTCATGAATTTTTGATGTATTATACATGAAGTTCATGAACACGCTGATGAACTTTTATGAACTATAAATAGTGGCTGCTGCAGCAATGTTAAAGATCCAAACTGTAATCGGATGGAACAACTCAAGATTCAGATGTAGACATTCAGTAGTGACAATGGGTGGGATTTTATTAAATTATTGGCCCTGGACATCTTCACAAAAGAAGAGCTATCCAACAGGTCAATCTCTGGCGAATAGAACATACAAAAAGTGTTGCGAAGAGAAAAAAAAAAGAATATCACCTGTCAATGTACATGTTCTTTGTTGCGTATTAGAAGTTTATCTGAAATTAAATACTGTTTTTAAGTTAACATGTTGCATTTTATACTGTTTTAAAACTCCACATCTAATGTTATTTTATAATTCAGGATGAAATGTTACTATAGGTATTTCTAAGTTTGTCAGATAATCAAATTTTTTACAGAACTGTTCATGAACTGTGTTCATGAACAGTTCATGAATTCAAAATTTCATGAATTGACCGTTTTCAGTTCATGCATATTCATAAACAGTTCATCAGGGTTCAGGCTAGACTTGAATTTTAGGGAGAAATGACTTCTCCTTTTGGACAGAACAGGAGGAAGTGAGAGCTCAACAGGGAGAAGTGGACGCAAAGCAATAAATGTGATATATATATATATATATATATATATATGAAGCATCATTTCTGCATCCATGGGGACCCTTGATCTGTTAAGTTGGACCAGTGTCCCTCTTTTTTGAGCCACAAGCATGTTATCATATCATCAGATCCATCCTCTCTCAATATTTTGGGTTTTATGCATGTAGTCTATGTCCTGGTTTGAGGAAAATAATACATTAAATACATCGGCAGGATTGTCATGAAATACATTCATCCTGAAATGATGATTATTCGTAATTATCATTTAATAGCTCTGTATGAACATTAAACAAAAAATGCAAATGATGCTAAATTTGCATATACATGTAATATTAAAGATATGAACATGTTCTTATTTAATGAGAATGTCATCAATTACTATAGTTTGTGTATTTTGCTATGGTTTCTCTTTTTCATGACAATTAAGGCATGGCCATACTTCCAGTCTTAGCTGATCTTTCTGATACTGATACAGCACCATACCCTTTTAAGTCATCTATGATTCTATTTGGAAACATCCAGCCCTTAATAATCACAGATGATTGCTATATTCATTATACTGGTTGTCTTCATAGGTTAAATATGTATTTTTAAGGTCACAATTGTATTGGCTACTCCTATGCAAAGGTATTATTGGACCTTTGCTACCTTAAATGGTTTTTGTTTGGAATGTGTCACATAATGAGCAACTTCAAAGCTGTCTGGCTTTGCATGGAGTGTTGGGTATTCTAAAGATGTATGTTTCATATTTTAAACAAATCTATACTGAATTTTGCAAAAAGTAAATTATAACACTGAGCTGACAAAACCATGTAACTTAAATTATATATATACATATGTATATATATATATATATATATATATATATATATATATATATATATATATATATATATATATATATATATATATATATTTCTTGTTGCAAATTAAATATAATAAGGTTAAGAAATAATAAGTGCATAATTTATTACAAAACTCATAAAAAGATTTTTTACAACTCAAAAAGAAATATGCAAGTGTTAATGACTAAAAGAAGAAACTGGTGCTTGAAAATGTACCTGAAACAATGGTGGAAGACGGCTCTATTACCTATCACGCAGAAACTCTTTATGCAGGCACTGTATTGGTCCAAAAGTTCCCGTTGAACTGAGAAACACATTTTCCAGGTTTTCATTTCCGCGTCTCTATACTGTAGGAGCTCCAGATTCTTACATTCCATTGGAATTGTGATATATTTACAAAACAAAGCCTGACACACAACTGAACGTTTTTTATGTGAAATTCAGCAAAGGAAAACAATCACAACTACAAATCTGTCTTTCCCATGGATTTAACAACCAGTGTGCAAAGGGATATAACTCTCAACCTTACCATAATTGACGGAATTATCTGGGAGTAACCAAATAGGAGTAACGACGTCAGTCTGTTTGAGGAAAATAGAGTGCTTTACGTAGCAGGATACATGGAGATGAATGTAGGCTGGTGGTCTACATAATGGGGATATATTAGACCAAATTCTTACATACTGTACATTCTGCACTGAACCCATTACTAGGATACTAAGAAAGTGGTTAGAGATTTAAACTCAAGATTTATTAATTTATAAAAATATAGAAAGCTGAATTTCCAGATGTAGATAGATCAAACAGACAGATAGAGAGATGGCTGTACGGCATGTACAGAAAGATAATGTGAGCAGAGATAATGCAAATAATACAATCTAGTCATTTTCATCATAATGTTTGGGACTAATTGTTATGTCATTATTATTACTGCCAGAATACATGGACATACGTGTTGCTGTCTTGATCAATAGAGTAGGGTGGTTATGGGTGTAGAACTACAAATCCTGAAAAGGTTTCATCCTTGTTCAACAGCTTCCGTGGCGATACCACAGGGGTTCTTTACAAAGAAAATTAGGAATCTAACCTTAACATTACAGGTTAGACTCCTAATTTTCTTCGTAACGAACCCATGTGGGCGATACTGGCCTACTCTCAGTATGCCTTTTACAGAAACTGTAACAAATTGTGGACATTGATTTGCAGGATTCATGCATATCATGGTCGACGTGTTACATGGTGGAACTATAAACATGTTCTTACCTTGTTCTGCGACGGGTAACGATGTTCACATCTAGGCCTAGATTTGCAATGACATTTAAGTTAGTAATGTGACATTTTCTTACACTTGTTGATGTTGGGCGACAACTTGAAATGAACCATTTCTCGAGAATTGCGCACAACAACTTGGAATTCCAAATTGTTGCACTCTATCTCAAGAAAATGGAGAAAAGGTTTTTGAGTTTATCAGAAGGCTCCCTTGGAAATCTAGTGCAGCGGCATACTAAGGATAAATGGCGCCCGGGGCAACGATGAACGCTCTAAAGGGTTTTGGCGCCCCAAGACCTCTGGTGCCAGGAGCAACCGCCCCGTCCGGGCCATCCCGTTAGTAAGCTACTGATCTCGTGTGTGTGTGTGTGTGTGTGTGTGTGTGTGCTTGCTTTGAATTTACATTATGTATAAGAATAAAGAACTTTCACAAAATACATTCTTATTTAGCAACCATCTAAATGCACTTATGCTCTAGAAATAGTTAGACCTAGATAAAGTGAGTTAATGGGTGAACCCGAATTACTTAGCCATTCATATTGTTCAAACTCAGTACTTATCTCAGATATCTAATTATTTCACATTTGGTTTCAAAAATGTATTTAGTCTCATTTTTCTACTTTCCGACATTTTGTTTTCAAAAACTTATATTTTAATCATATGTTAAAAAATAGTTAATAACATTATATATTTAAGCAATGGTTGATTTAATGATTGTTATTTATTTATTTATTTACTCAGTTAGTTATATTTGAAATTTAATATTATTTTTTACTGTATTATATTTGTAACAAGTATGGTGCCGAATATGTTGCAGGTAAAGACTGAATTTTTAAAAAAATTGCTTAAGAACGCTGCACAGAAATGTGTGTAAAATGGATAGTCACTAGGTAATAATTTATTTAAGGCATTTACATATTGCACAGTAATGGCACAGTTATGAAGGATATTTTTAAGCTGATACATCGTGCCATTTTGCCATTTTCGGAATTTAGTCCTTAGAAGACTACTTAACGTAGGAAAGGCCTTAAAGAGAGTTGTTTCATTTAAAAAAAAAAAAGGTAGTATAGGTCTAAAGGGACTGTTACTGTCAATGTAAAGTTATATTTCACGGTTAAGAAGGTTACTCCATGTTGTTGCATGATGTCTACATGCAGTGTGTTGAAATTTAGTCCTGAAAAGACTATTTTTAAAAGTAAGAAAGGGTCTTGAAAGGAGTAGTATGATAATAGAAGTTTTAAATGTTCATTACTGATCTCAGTTAAAGCCTTCTACTCCCATGACTTTGTCTTCATATTACGCAAACGTGCCCACATGTGAACATTACACACATGCGCTCGTGCATGAGGAAAGTCGTGTGTGGGAGATCCTATATTATCAATTGGTATATTTCGATACTCCAATATCGATAAATATGGAACCTTTTCCATCTCTCTTTGCCATATTGAGAATTTCTTTGACAGTTTGAATGGTTCTTTCTGCTAAACCATTAGACTGTGGATACTTGGGACTTGACGTAGTGTGTTTGAATCCCCAGGTTTTTGCAAACTGACCATATTCTTTTGAGGAGAACTGTGGTCCATTATCACTCCTTACTTCTCGTGGTATTCCATGTCTTGCAAAAAACTGACTTTGTGTGTATGATTACTGTGCTTGCTCGTGTATTTTCTAACTTGGCAACTTCAGAATATCTGGAGCAATAGTCTACTATCAAGACATAGTTGTAATTATTCCACATAAATAAATCTGTTCCAACCATTTCCCATGGTGCAGTAGGTTGTGTAGACAACAATGGTTCTTATTTATTTGACTTTCTGTATTCCTGGCAAGTAGAACAATTCGATACTGTGTCTGCAATCTGTGCATTCATGCCAGACCAATACATAATGTCTCTTGCTCTTTGCTTTGTCTTCTCAATGCCCATGTGACTTTTGTGCAACTCTTTTAGCATTTCTTTCTGAAGAGCATCTGGTATTACAATCTTCTCTCATTTTAGAACTAATCCGTCCATTTCTGAAAGTTCATCTCTGCAGTTCCAGAAATTTCTGATTTCAAAAGGTACGAGATGTTTATCATTTGGCCATCCCTTTTGAATCATTTCTCGTAATTAGGTCATTTTATTATCACGTTTAGTTCCATTCTTTATTGCTTCTAACTGTGTATCTGCAATCTGTATATTTGACATGATCATGTGCACATAACACTCAGTTTCACTATCCATGTTCATCTCAGATGCATTCGTCTCAGTCTGTATGCTCTCGACAATGTATCTGCTACAATTAACTCCTTTCCAGGACAATACGTTAAGTCAAAACTGTACTTCTGCAGTCTTAAAATCATTCTCTGAAGTCTGGGCGATGCGGCAGATAGAGGTTTCTTGAGAATTGATTCCAGAGGTATATGATCCGATTCAACTTGTACTTGACGACCATAAGTATATTGATTAAATCGCTCAAGACCAAATAACACAGCAAGCAATTCTTTTTCGATCTGTGCATACTTTATTTCTGCATCTGTCAAAGACCTTGATGCAAATGCTATGGGTTTGCCTGACTGCATTACCACTGCTCCAAATCCTGATTTTGATGCATCACAACTAACGATAGGCTTCTTACTTAACATCGAAGTATTTCAACACAGGTTCTTTGCTTAGAATCTGTGTGATCTTTTCAAATGCATGTTTCTGTGCAGTTTCCCAAACAAATTCATTGTCACTTTTCAAAAGTGCTCTGAATGGCTCTGTCACGATATACATATTTGGGATATATTTTGCTAGGTAGTTGACTGTACCAAGTAATCTTTCAATTCCTTTCTTGTCCATCGGAGTGGGCATTTCTGCGATTGCTATTACTTTTTCTGGGTCAGGTTTAATACTTGATGATGTCAACATGTGTCCCACGTAGTACACTTCTATTAGTCCAAACTGGCATTTTTCCAGATTCAGTGTCAGATTTTTTTCTTGGCATCTCTTTAAAACATTTTTCAGTTTTCCATCATGATCTTCCTTTGAAATTCCCCAAACAATTATGTCATCTATATCAGTCTCCACCCCAGGCAGGTCCTCAAAACACTGTGACATGCGTTTCTGGAACACTTCTTGAGCAGATTTAATACCAAAAGGTATTCTCAGGTAGCAATATCTACCAAATGGGGTGTTAAATGTTGTCAATAACTGGCTTTCTTCATCCAGGGGTATTTGCCAGTAACCATGATTGGCATCTGGTTTGGAGAAAACCTTAGCTCCAGCCATCCTTGTGGATATATCTTCAATTGTAGGAAGTTGATAATGCTCTCGCTTGATAGCTTGATTCAAATTTCTCGGATCTAGACAAATTCATAGTTTTCTCGACTTGGGTTTTTCAACAACTACTAACGAACTGACCCATTCTGTTGGTTCATCTCTTCCAAAGTTAATTTAAGTGGTTCTCGTAAAGCTGAAGGAACCGTCCTTGGTGGATTGATGACAGGTTTCACACTTTTGTCAGTTGCGATATGATAGTTTTGTTTCAGGCATCCTAGACCTTTGAACACAGTGGGAAATTCTTTCACGATATGATTATCCTTATTCCTGTGAACATTGCAAACAACTTGTGTTATTGCAAATCTTGAGACGTTTTGAACCCAAGAATAGGCGGTTTGTTTGTTTTTGTGATATAAAAGTCAAGTTTTTGATTCATGCAGTTTAATTTGCATTGGCCTGTGACAATTAGTTTGTCACCAGAGTAGCTTGTGAGACAGATCTTGGCTGGTTTTACTTCAACGTTGTCAATGTTCATTGTTTCAAAAATGTGATTTGGAATTATGTTTACTTGCGAGCCAGTATCAATTTTAAAATTGACATCAGTACCATGAAGTGTCAGAGTGACGTAGCATTCTTTGTCACTGATTTCAGTGTTTGCCTTTGTCACTGTTCCTACAAAAGATGTTTCTTCCTCTTCACTTGAGTATTCTTGGATACCATGCACCCGTTTTGTCTTGCAGCATTTCAGAAAATGTTGCTGTTTTCGATCCTGTAGCACGTTTTTCCATAGGCTGGACACCTACCTTTTGCATGTAATTTGCAACATTTAGCACAGTTGAATAATCTGGAGTCTGATTTCATATATAACATTTCCGCTTTCTTTGATTGTGCCATTTTCTTTTCTTTTTTCTGCATTTTCATACCATAAAATTCTGATGCAGCTGCTTCATTTTGCATACTTTGAATCTACTTTTTGGATTCTTCGTCTGCTCTGCAGATAGCCAGTGCATTTTGTAATGTCAGTTGATCTTCTCGTAAAAGGCTTTCTTTTACTTTTTCAGAATTAGTCCCACAGACAATTCTATCTCTAATCATTTCATCCTGTAGATTTTTAGATTTGCAGTTCTTTGCAATCAATTTAAGTTCAGTTACATATTGGTCAACGGTTTCATTCTTTTCTTGGATTCTTTGGATTCTTGTATTGAATCTTTGCCTTTCTGCTGTAATGTTCTGCTTCGGACTGCAATAATCCTCAAACTTTTTGATCAGTGGACCAATATTTTCAGCTTCATTGGCCTAAAATGTTAATGTGCTGTAAATGTCTCTACCATCCTGACCAATAATATATAGGTGTAAGGGTGCAAATTTCTGTCGATCTATGAAGAGCACATTAATTTGGGCAGGTGAACGATTAATTAGATTTATGGGGACCGGCGCGTGTTTAAATCACCATACTGCACAGATTTATAATGGCTGTGTCAGGAGAGAAACGATTTTTAATTAAACATTCGTTTATTTAACCGTCAGACAGACTGATCTTGTATCGGAATTGTCAGATTTAGAAATTTTCCAGAATTAGTTACTTGGGAATTTAGAGGTCACGCAGACTACAAATTTGGCGCCTAGTTATTAAAGGCGGGAAAGATATTTAATCCGGATTGGTTGCGTTAGTTTTAATATGTCCCATCACAAAAGTCTCGTCAGTCTACACGTTTCTGCAAGAGAAAACAAAGGTAGAAGACTCCGAGTTTGAATTTAGAAGAAATTCACTCGTAAATAATTATCCAAGGGATCGGACGTCTGGAAAGTCGACGGACACAATTTTGGCGGTAGAAGCGAGCGAAGCTTGAAAACACAAGGTGAAATAGCTCTACAGGACAGATCCACGTATCGACCTATCGAAACATCTGCGTATCACGTACTTACATATCCACCTAATAATACCGTTTATTACCACAAAGTGGACTGCCCCACTGTTGAATGGTTGAATGTAAGACTGATGATATATATATATATATATATATATATATATATATATATATACTTCTATATATATATATATATATATATATATATATATATA
The DNA here is from genome assembly GCA_016617855.1 of Megalonaias nervosa. Classification (NCBI taxonomy): domain Eukaryota; kingdom Metazoa; phylum Mollusca; class Bivalvia; order Unionida; family Unionidae; genus Megalonaias; species Megalonaias nervosa. The sequence continues at coordinate 22,096 of JAECUM010020135.1, forward strand.
TATATATATATATATATATGGTAATAAACGGTATTAACATTCTGTTGCTACAAATGGTCTGACAGTTACAGGTCACCTAAGGTCATCTCCAGGCTCTCACTCAGTTGTAATCTAGCCATTAAAGTAGTTAGACCAAACCATGTTTTGTGCTGTTTAGCAAATCATAACGTGGTGTCAGAAGTTAAAATTTTAGAATAAGTTGGATTTATACCATTAGGAAGTATATCTCCATAACAATACTGAAATTTGGATACACAAGTTAAGGTGTTAATTGTGACATCATGGAAAAACTCAATCAGCCACCTGAAATGGACATTAATTCCAACCATCCTGCGGAAAATTAGAGAAGGTGGAAGCAGACTATGCAGTTTTACTTAGATGTTGCGCTTGCAGATAAAGAAGACAAAAATTCAGTGCTTTCCCATTGCCACGTATCCCCCACACACACTTTTTTTGGGGGTGGGTGTAGTGGAATTTTGGTTATCGTTATCTAGAGGGTGATCGCCTTCGGTGTTATTGCCCGGATCGAATAAATATCAATATAAGGTGTGAAACTTATAGGTGGGATAGATAGAGATCTGAGCAGATATATAAAACAGAATGACACGAGCCCCCGTACATGAAAAATAACAATTTTAATCAATTACATAAATAACTGTGACAATGCATTACATTAGGAAGATACACTTCTTTTTGAAACAAATCATTCACTGAATTTCAGAACACAAATATACTTATATATATATGTTTTAAATGATATAATTAGTTCATCATAGAATCGAGTGAACAATCGAAGTCATTGCCCTGGTACAACTTCATAACCTGATTATTTCTGGTTCATTCCAAATTCACTGTGACTGTTCTCCAACTGTTCTGGGACTGTTCGTCTTGGCCATTTCCACTTTTCCCTTCTCCAAACTCTCTATTGTCTCGCCTCTTTCGGCCCTTGAACTTTGTGTGGGTAGATGGATATGCCTAATGTCCAGGTAATTTCAATATCAGCTGTCGAATCAACACCTCGCTCGTTGCGTTTGCTAACATCAAAATAAAATATCGGATAAAGTGTACGAAATTCCTCTACTGATATTTGAGATCCATCTCCAACGTCCTGATATTTCTGCACTACGTCCATAAGATACATATACGGTCGAGTAAGATTTTTATTAGCGTCATCCGCGAAATTGCATTCTATCGCTCGTTCCGGATACTGCTTGGATTTTATCCTGGTGTATATTCTCCTAACATCAGCCGTATCAAATATTGCGGTATTTTGTTGCTTGTTACCGCGTCGCGCTTGTCGCTGAAATACAACAAATACTTGTTGTGGTAGTTGTTCGCTTGACGTTGTTGTGACGCGCCATGTGTAGTCGGTAGTATTTGGAACTGCAGTCTGATATATTTTATGTTGATGAAAATAAATTTTCTTTGTATATTTTTGAAGCATATCATTTAATTCTACTGCATTTGTGAATGACAGTGTTATTCGTGGCATCCATAAAGCAAGTTTTTTTTATAATAAATTGTACATCGGCGCCGCCAACTCGAAGTAAACAATCATTTTGTTCTGCCTGATCTAAACTAAGTGTGTGTTTAACTGCACGAAACACTTTATTATAATCGCAACAAAATCCAAATATTGTACTCAATGGCAGCATCATTGTAATTTGACGTTATCCTGCTGCAAGTATCTTTCTCCTAACATAACCATCATTGTAACGTATATTTCTTACGCTAATTGCGTTATTAATTAAATCTAAAATTGCAACACTGTCCGCAGCTGCACCTGGTGGTGTTATACCAAGATTATTACCAGCAGCAGTAAGTGAAACACTTGTAGCGTCTGCGTAAGCGCCTGCAGCTGGTGAGGCTATACCAGAATTGACAGCATTAGCAATAAGAAAATTTCATACAATTACAGCATCTGAAGCTGCATCAGCCCCATGCGCTAATACTTCTCTTGAAATAAATTCTCCTGGCGCAGCTTCACCAGCTCCAGCGTCCCTAAATCCCATCATGTTAGTTGCAGTCGATCTAGAGTAATCGTCACTAAATGAAATAATACTTAGTATTGTACTTGCAACTTGTAGGTGACTTGAAATATCTTCCACTGTTTGATTAGCTAGCTGATACGAAGCACTTTTAAATAGGCTGCAACCGTTGTTTATGAGAGCTATTTCTGCTCCAGCTGCAATTGTAGCAGGTGGATTAGTTACTGTCATAATCTGACCACGAACTTCCAACATTGCTTTATGAGGCAAAAGAAATACATCCTCGTCGCATGTATTAAATGTTCTAACGCCAACTTTATTAGGCTCATTAGAATTTTCGTCGAGATATTCAACATTCAATTCTGTTACTGTATCATCTACGTCATAGGTCTCCGCTAAGTAGAGGTAATTTTTAACAGACATTTTTTATTCATTAGATTATATAAAATTTGGTGCTGTTGCCTTAGATATTAATTTTTGTATAATTTGCTTTCCTCTTGGCGATAATTTTTTTTTGTTGTTGTTGTTGTCCTTATCAATGCACGTTTAGTTTCTTCCGTCGGTGCGATTTCTGATATAACTTGTTTTATTTTTGGCATGTTGCCTTTTATTTTATCAGCTTTTGTTTGTCCCACCGCAGTTGCAGCGGCAAATGCAGCTCCGGTCGCAAAGGCTTTTGATGCGTCCAGTACAATTGGCGCAACTTTATGCGCTATTCCAGGAGTACTTTCAATAATTTTAGTAAATATATTTCCTAAAGATCCTCCAACTATTTTTCTACTGTAAACGTTTTTTCTTTGTCTCATGTTATACAACGAGGTTGTACAAAATCACGCAACGTGTAGGTGCAGGTAATAAGGAAAACTTCATTGTTAAGATCAAGTTGTCGTCCAGACTGATCCGTCAATTGCATATTTATTTCTATTATTTGATCTTCAACATTTAGCGGATAATAAATAACCTGCCGTTGATTAATTTGCATAAGTGAACCCGGCGGAACGTCCGACGAAAAACTGTATATTGTTTGTCCTTTACTGCCTTTAGCTGAGCAAGATCCAGGTGCAATGGAGCAATGTGTTAATATTGTGTTTACATCAGTTATATTTACGGGCAGATCACCGTCATATGTTACAGTTTGTTCCGTATTTGATCCGTACCGTCGATGATAAAATCCGAGCAGTGACACAATACTTGCTGGCGATGAAAAATCGATCATCATATTATTCTTTAATGTTATTCTAGCGCGTAATGTGTTATAATTTGGTGTCAGCTCAAAGATGTCAGCGTCCACTGTGTTGTTTTTTGCAATAACCTCTTTTATTGTTTTATTTAGAACAGTGATATTATAGGCGCCTTGTGGAATTGCAAATCTTATCCACGACGACAATTTCGGTTGAAATGTAAATTCATCATTAACGTTAATTTTTACGTTAGCCACAGAATGCCACGCCGTGCAGGAAATTAATCCAATTTCATATTTTTTTTCTCAGGATCCAGTTGTATTGGCGGAATATAATTCACTGAAAAATTTGCGCTATCTTTTGCAGCGGTGCAGAGTCGAATAATAATGTTGTTGACATCTTTATTTATTAGATTATATAATTATGTCACCCGCGATTATATCGCGGTGTAAAATTTCGTATTCGTCCGATGTTAGTAATTCTTTCGATCTTAGATGATCAAATATATCAACTACTTCATTATCAATTTCAACATCAACATTTCCAGCTTCTTTCGATGATATCAACAGCATTAATCTGCCGATCATATCAGCTATTGATGTAAATACTCTTACTCCAGTTCCAACTTTTTTAAGGCGAAAATAATCGTAATTTTCAAGCAAACTTTGAAGGCACATTCCTTCATTAGTTTTATTTTTTAGATGCTACTGCTGCGTCCTTAATAACATCGGCAATAATTTTATTTCTGTAGGCGTCCTTATATTTTATTAAGATCTTGGACTTTTTCAACTGCGTTCATTTTATTGTAAGCTCCATCACCGGCTTTTATAATATAATCTAGTTTTTTTTGTTAGTGCATCGTATCTGCCTTCTTCCCAATTTTCAATATTATCAACGTTAATTCTGTATTCTTTGAAAAGATTATTGTATTCCTGATCTGTTATTTTAACTTGCGCTCGCTCCAGAATAAGATTTCTTTCTCGCTCAATATCTGATACAACCGCCTGATGGCCAGTATCCCCTGTCACAGTTGGCTTAAATGTTGTTTCACTTGCTATAACTGGATCTTGTTGACTCTCCGTCAGAGTTAGCTGTAACCTTTCTCTGCTTTCATGTGGATTATCAATTAACCGATCTAGTTCAGCTTGTCTGGCAGTAGGGTCATCTATATGCGCCACAAGTGGCATGGCCAGTATTCGTTTTTCATCTATTTCTTTTGCTTTGGTGCTCAAAATATTAAGGTGATGAGTGAATCTTCTTTGCTTTATTTGATTAATGGCTTTAATGTAAAGATCGGCGTTAATACTGTGTCGGAATTTTCTAATACTTTCGTGGTAATTTTCATTTTCTGGCACTACTTCTTTGATATATTTCTGATTTTCTTCTGCTATCTCCGTTAACTTTTTAATTTTTTCATCAGCGTTGTATTCTTTCTTTAAAATCTCGTTTACTCTTAAATCCTCGAAATTGTATTCTTCGTTGAATAACTTGTACTCGCCATCTCTTATTTCGTTGTTTATACTTTCTAGAACAGCTTCGAATCTTTCTCTGTCTTGAACATCTAATCCATGCTCTTTTCTAAAAACTTCATCTTTCTCATACATCTCCCTTAAAGATTTATCAGTTTTACTTTCCATTTCTTGTTGGGTTTTTTAAAATATCTTCCATCATTTTCATCATCTCATCCAACCTTCTTCCCGTTGGCCCAACTGCCACCGTCTGCGATAATCTTCGTTCAAGCGATAACGGATCACGAATCAACCGATCTATCCCAGCTTGTCTTCTGCCAGGATCAACCATATACTCTGTAAGTGCCTCAGCCAACTTTTTTTTTTTTCTTCCTCAGATCTTGCAAAAAAAATTTCAGTAGCGGCTTCTTGTTGTTCTTTAATTAATCCAAGTAATCCTTTTTCCTGTAATTTTTTATGCTCTTCTTCCGATAGCGGTAAAGTTTCAGGTTGTTTTCCAAGTAAAGCCTCAGTAATTGGTTTCAAAGCTCAAGCTGATTCCTCAGCGGCAACTACTTGTCCACGTCGTGCTTCTTAAACTTTTTTCCTAAATTCTGCATGAGATTGAGCAATTTTTTTAGATCTTCTATATATTTTCTGTACTTTGCTCGTTTATCCATATTATTATTCAACAACAGTTTGATAAAACTTTACTCTAGATACTTTTCAATACAGCAAGGGAATATATTTTTTTGGATCACGTGCAAATTTATCGAATAAAAAGAAATATATTTATCTTTTGTTGCCTTATGATACAGTTCAATAAATATATCTTTTGTTACGTCGCCACATTGCTCGTTTGAAATATTTCTGACTTCAACATTGTCGAGTCCGGGAAATAATATAAAGCAACCGGTATTTCGTCTAATAAATTTATCGACGTGTAAAATCCTTGAGCGAGATATACAGAGTTACATTTTTTATTACGTGACAGTGAAAAATAAGATCTTATTTTATTCATCTCTTCATTTTTAAGTGGAATATCATCAAAAACAACTATCTTATGCTCATCTGAGTCAAGCTGATTAACTGGAATAAGTTCCTCTGGTGGTCTAATAATAAAAAGTCTTCATCAGCCTCAAGATCATCACGAAGCTTGTTATTGTATTCACTCAATAATTCGCATTTATCCTGCTGTGGATTAATTGTGTAAATATAAACTGTATCGTAGTTAAAATTATCGCCTAGCAGTAAATTCATCAGCAAGTTTATTGTCCCCGATCAAGTTCTCCCAAGAACGAGATAATGACAATCTGGCAGATCATTGTTGTGTTTATGTTGCACCAGCCGTTCTGTGTCAAAATTTAATATCGACGATAGCTTTGCCATTGTTATAAACTAAGTTTATATAAAATTGTCAGACAATAAAAAAATAATGAGCTATTATACAAGATTTGGAACAACATTAGGAGATTCGTCGGCTGTAAGTACAACAATAACAAATGGTAACATTGATTTATCAGACTACCTAAAAAAGTCTGGCGATACAATGACAGGAAACATATTTATGTCAAATCAACGAGTACTAGGTTTAGAAACAAATTATCTGCCAATAAATGTTGTTGATACACAAACTGTTAGTTATTCACAACTTAAAACGATCGATAATAACAAATTATCACTGACAGGAGGAATTTTAAGCGGTAACTTGGATATGTCATGGAAATAATAAATTTGGAAACCGCGTATCCGCCAGCAAACTTAAATCAAACCCAAGCTGTAAGTTATTTACAGTTGAAGTATGTGGATAATAACAAGCTTGATAAAACCGGTGGAACGGTTATAGGAAATATTAATATGTCAAGCAAAAAAATTATTGGGTTGGAAAAAGCAGCAGCCGAAAAGCAACAAATCATCACAACAAAAGAGTAAGGAACGGCAAGAAAGGAAGAAATCAAACCCAAAGAAACTACAGTAAGGAACATTAATACACATATAGCACCTCCAAAAAAATCAGTAAACCAAAGAGTCAACATAAATAGGAATTTTGTTAATTCAAACAAGAATCAACATGATGAACAACAGCGAAAAAACTTGACTCCCCAGGGCAAAACAAAGAAGACATACGCAGAAGCCGCAAAACAGGGGGAATCAGAAACAGTGACCATGAGAAAGACATTGACAAACCTGGTCAAGATTCTACAAGGACCAATAGAGACGACGTCAAAAGACAAAATAATAGGAAGTTCCATAGATTCAAAAGTAGAAGAGAGTGGAAGAAAGACAAAAAGCGAAGAAAACAAATTAAGAGAGGTAAAGAAACCGTGTTAAACCTCTCACGTAGAAGATTAACTTATAATGACTATATATTGTTAGGCAAAGGGCTAAAATTTTGTTCCAAACCGAAATATCACAATAAAATTAAATTAGCTGAAGAAATTTTTAACTTTTTTAGACGCATAAAATTAAAAGAATGTCTTTATGATAAAGCATACAACAATTCAGAGGTTAAATTGGATTCTTTTCGTTGTAAAATAATGGGTTATTTCAACACAATTAAATCATCTTTTACACCACCTAGTGGGCGTGATTCCTATTTAGATTTTTATATTGACGCGATCACGAAAGAGATATTATATGGAAATCATCAAAAGCGATATTACAGTAATATTTCTAAGGACGAAATTAAGTCTTTATATAATCTAATGAATGACGACAGTATAGTGATTAAAAAAGCTGATAAATCAAACACTATTATTATTATGAATCAGGAAGATTATGTTAAAGAAGTTGAACGTCAATTAAATGAGGAAAAATACTACAAACATATTAACGAAGACCCGTCAATAGAAATTAAATCGAAAATTTCAACTTGCATTAATGAGATCGCTAAAAATAATAATTCCATATATGAGGAATTTGATACTTTCCCTCTTAACATACGTACGCCTCAATTCTACATATTACCCAAAACTCATAAAAATCCTGACCATAATTTACCTTTAAATTATCCAGGACGACCCATTATATCAGGTTGTAATTCATGTAATGAAAACCTATCCAAATTTATTGATAGTGTTTTACAACCTTTAATGATATCACTTCCGTCATACATTAAAGATACTACTGATTTCATAAAAAAAAAAAAAGTTGAAGTCTATTCCACAGCTATCTGATAACTCAATCCTGGTATCATTAGACGTAACATCACTATATACCAACATTCCAAATACAGATGGCATTGAAGCGTGTAAATATTTTCTTGATAACAATCCTAATAATAGCACACTATCTAGTGAAGATATTTGTAAAATAATAAAACTTATCTTGGAAAATAATTATTTTCAATTTAATAATACAAACTACATTCAAGTAATGGGTACAGCAATGGGTAGTCCTATGGCTCCTTCATACGCTTCTCTTTTCATGGGTAAATTAGAAAAAAAGATTTCCTTCAAAAAGAAAAGTTTAATCCATCTGCTTGGTTTAGATTATTAGATGACATATTTATGATCTGGAACTATTCAACTGAAGAACTGGAAAAATTCATTGATCGCTTAAATCATTTTCATCCGACAATTAAATTTACTTATACTGCATCTAGTACGCATGTTTTATTTTTATATGTAAATGTAATTAAAAATATTGACAACACTATCTCTACAAATATTCATGTCAAGGAGACTATTATCCACCAGTATGTGGAATATTCTTCATGTCATCCCATGTCATGTAAAAACGGTATACCATATAGCCAGGCCAAAAGATACCGACGCATTATTTCAGATGATTGTCAATTACAAAATTCGTTGAATGATTTAAAAACATATTTCCAAAACAGAAATTATCCTAAACATATCATTGATTCTGCGCTGAACAAAGCCCGTAATCTTACTCAACATGAGGCTTTAAACACAGCAAATTGTACAATAGAGAAAAATATAATTCTTTTTACAACACAATATAATCCTTCATTACCTAATATAGGCCTTATAATTAATGAATATTGGAGTCACCTAAATTTATCAAATACAAACAGCGTAAAATCACTTTACAACAATAAACCAATTCTTGTTTATAGAAGACCCAAGAATTTGCAAGATTTTCTAATTAAAACTAAACAAACAGAAAATAAAAAATGACAATTCTCGTCATCTAAATGTAAAAGACACCGGTGCTCTCAATGTGCAAACATAAGAGAAAGTGCTTCTTTCAGTAGCGCTAATACTAAAGAGGTATTTTCTCTACGTTATAACATTAACTGCGTATTAACTGATGTGATTTATTTGATAACCTGTAAAAAAATGTAATATGCAATATGTTGGATAAACACTTCAAAAAGTTTCTAAGAGAATGAATAATCATCGCTTTCATATAAAAAAATTATAGAGATCCTCAGTTTTCCTCTAATATTCCAACACATTTTAATACCAATAATCACTCTCTACTCGATTTTTCTTTCATGCCAATAGATATTGTGCATGGAGACATGAACAGACTCATAAAAGAAACTTACTGGATTCATAAATTAGATACTTTGTATCCTAATGGCCTTAATATCAATGCACTATATAAAATTGTATAATTTTGTTTTGGTTTTGTTTTTTTTTAGTTTGTTTTTTTAATTGATAAATTGTATGTCCTTTATAACAATATAATTAGATGTATGACTGTTTGTCTCTTTTATTTTATTATTTTTACTACCACGACAAGGAAAACCTGGTTAAAATCGTTACCATGACAGCGGATACAACGTTAATCATAAAAGTATACTTAAATGCAATTCTACCAATGATACTTAGAGGACCTGAATTCGACCTGAGACCAAAAATGCTTGTAAAACAGCAAGTATCACTTATAAAAAAATTAGTTGATCAGATACGATCTTTTTTGCGAGGTGTAAAATATTATATGGACGATTTAATACGCGAGTTTCGTATTATTAACAGTATGTCAACAGATATTCTGCCAATGAGAGCCAGCAGGTATGAAAAAGATTATCATAAAATATTGTGACCGATCATCATCACTACTGTTTATTTTTTGATTATTTTTATTTTGAATGATTTAAATTCAACATGGTTATGTTAGTAATAATAGTAAATGAGCTGTTTCTATCTCAGAGACCCCCTTATCCCGATAAAACATATTTTGTCAGAAATATGCTAGAAAGCCTTATCACATTTTTGAGCTGATAAAATGTTAACATAGAAGCGTTTTGGAGGGGGAACGGGGTCTCTGAGATAGAAACCTCATTTATTATTACTACTGTGACGTCACCCAGTAGTTAATAATTGTATGTAACTGATATTTTGAACAGAAAATGAGATATTTTCGTGATTAAAAATTTTAAAAAATGGCGACTTTCCTCAGAGCACTTATTACAGATCTTCATTAATTTAATAGCAAAATGGGTGTAGACGTGGTCAGTATGTGATTGTGAGCTTCTAATTAAATAAGAATGAAGCTTTTAACGTCAGGCTGCATGGCGTCCAAGAGCAACCTAAATACAGTCATTTACTTTGCAAGTGATTATAACATATTTAATCACCTTAAACTTGATGCAGCTGTAGATAGAAATTATAACTGGCAAAATGACTTATTAAAATGAAGTTATAATATCACTGTCTTTAATGTTACTCGCGATCTGATTTATCATATGTGCGACAATAGATTGAAATAAAACAATTTAAAGCTTTGCATATTTTTATTAACCTTTAAAATATTATTATCGGACATAGTTACATGTATAAATACCATAAAGTTAAAAGAAGCACAATTTACATAAATTAACAGTCATACGTTACAGTTAACTGGCGTTTTGTTTATCCCCTCTTCCCCCCCACCACCCAACACACAAGTACACTCAACACTTTTTATCAGTTTCGCTATACAGCTGTTCGGTACATAACGCGGTCGGCATTTATGGACCCCGACTACCGCGTTATAACAGGGGAGAGCTGTATCGAGACCGCTTTGTAAGAAGTTCTGAATAGGCACGTAGTCGTAACGAGATTATTTTTTCAGCGCTGCCAATCAAACCGGTTACTACTGATATGGCATACCTAGTGCTGAGAGCGTCCGCCTCGGATGCGGGAGGTCGCGGGTTCAAACCCCGGCTTAGTCATACCAAAGACTTATAAAAATGGTACTAACAGCTGTCTCGCTAGGCACTCAGCATTAAGAAGTTAGTGTTGGAACTGGTCTTCCTGGTGTCGGGATAATGTGACTGGGTAGGGCATAATGCTACATGTCTGTGCTATACCTCATTATAAACTGTCACACTGAAGACATCGTAGCAATATGACGAAATTTTTTTAAATCTGCGTAAAAAATCCAACACACACACACACACACACACACACACACATGAAAACGTTCACATAATAGACCGATTTTCAAAATCCTGGATTTAAGTGTGGCAATTGTCTAAGCAATGTTAATTTAAAATTACATTATTTTATTGTTCTGGTATTTTAATTTAATAAAAGTATTACTTTACACTTTTGACACTGTAATTTAAAATAACTTTATTCTGTAGTTTTGGAATTTTAATTTAATAAAAACATTACTCTATTGTTTCAGTATTGTAATTTAAAATAACATTATTCTATAGCTTTGGTATTTTAATTTAACAAAACATGATTCTATAGTTTTTGGTACTTAAAAAAATAATATTCAATTGTTTTATTATTTTAAGAAAAAAGGAAAAACATATATTCTATTTTTTAAACTGCGTGGCGTACTTTTTCCTGCAAATTATTGGATAGGTACGCGGCACTAGCATGGCAATTTGTCCCCTGACACTAATCAGATTTAAGTTTCATTTAATTGTTTGACATTTTGATTGTAATTTTCTCAGCAGTTACCGCCTCGTTTTGGAATTTTGAGATTGTGTGAGATAACCAGAGAGCGTTATTTTCAGGTACAGATGCTTCCGATAAGGTCACTAACAGACGATATTCTGCCCATTTAAACTGGACGATGGGCAACCTGGCAGTTTCTCCAATATGCAACCACAAAATCTGACCATTTTGAACAAGGCACACTGAAGCAAAGTCAACTTATGAATTACAAATATAGATACTAACAGAAACTGGTCTATTGGTGTGCCTATAATAGTTGTCGCAGTCGTAATTCTGCCATTTTCCTCGGCTGTTTGGCAAATAGCATCGACGACCATACGCTTGGTTCTTTCATGTCGCATCTGTTGTTCCGCTTCGATCATTTTCTCGCGTCTGTAACACTGAGGGTCTATCATAGTTCTTTTGTTAATCGTGTAAATGTTTAGTATATTTGTTCGACAGGCAAATCCTATAAGGACCAATCACGTCCAGGCTCAACACGCACACATACTTATGACCAAGCATACTTTTTTACTGGTACACCTATCATACAGTTATAGAAAATCTCTGCATGAGAAATATTTAAGACTGGCGATTGTACGTTGTCTGGCCTAACTCCAAGTTCATATAGAAGGAAACCAATTATCCCATTGGGTGGTGTCTGAAACGATTGTTCTCGTCTCTGCCTCACACCAGTTACACTGACAAGTGCGACCTTGTTCAATTTATCATTATTTTCATCACACCTCATATGTCTTTATATCCGTTTATAATAAACAAATTCGATCCAAACTGACGCACTTTAAGATATTAGGTTGAGGCGTATCAAAAGCATCTATGACATTAGTGAAAATAAGTCGATCATGTACTTTATTATCATCATATTTTTCAAATCCTTCTTTGTTAATATTACGATGAATATACCCAATGAAGTTACTACGCGAGGTGGCGAGGTTAACTGTGCAATGTTTGCATCATGTATTGTTTCACCACACCTTCCTCTGCATCAATATATTGATAAATGCAATCGACATACCAGAGTCGTTGATTCATCCGCTTTAATTTTGGGTAGCTTCTTTGCGACAGCGCCTCGGAGCTTGACAACATTATCTTGAATGTCCAAATTAGATGTTCACAGTTTTCCAGTACGATCTTTAAAAATAACAAGCTCAGCCCGTTCGACGTCAATAACAACCTAGCTAGTGGTGGCAAACCTGACGAGATCCACATTAGCGCTTCGTCGGGCGTAAATATCAATAGGCATTTCGTATATTATTAGCGTTGTTCTAAGGGACACGTTAAAATCAATAAGTGTTTGAAAGGTATGTGAACGCTCGAGAACGCGTTAGCAACAAAATGGTCGCATATGAGGTAGTGCATCCAATTTGGCGACGGCAGCGTTGAATAAAACCGTGGTCGTCTGCCTCCCCGAGTTAAATATTTAACAACTCCAATAGAGGTGCAAGGTCGCGAGGATCAAAATATAAAAGATGTCGAGGCGTTGCATTCAAGATCATGTTGTTGAATCCAGGTTTATGATGCCATCTTCTCTTTTGCATGGAATCATAGATACTATTTCATCCCGCAAAACGACACCTTGGAAATATTTGGCACACGTTGCATCACGAGCAAATCAAAATTAGTCAACGGAGACATGAACGGCGAGATCACCACTGAAGATCACTTCCACCTTTGACTCCCGCGCGGGATAATCGAAGACATTTTCCATATTATATGCATCCTCCGCTTTTTCAGAGTTCCGATGTCCCCTAACACAGCTGCTTTTGCAACCGTCAGAGTCGCAGATGCTAACATGGCTGGAATGGCCGTGAGGAATGGAAATATTCGGCGGGTGTTTGGAATTTGTGTCACCTCTAATAGAGGTGCTCTTTCGTTTGGCGGCATGAAGCTGATCAAGTTGCGTTTTGGGTCAACTACACAAGAATAATTCCAGTTAGCTTCTCCCGAGAACGCCTCAGTGTGATCCCTCAATCGTTTCGTATTGGTTGTTGTTTTTTATTTTGCAAGCTGCTTTGGACTCAGAGAAACCCCCACTTCATGATAGAACATTATTATTTTAAAATGTAACATTCATTGTTGACTTTTAAAAGACTTCCTTGGACTTCCAAGAATGCCTCAAATGGAAGAAAATAGCGAGATGCGCCATCAACCTAAGATTCAATGGACCCTTCCTTGAATAGATACCTAGCTTTGTACGAGTAATACTGGTAATTTTCCTTCCTTCAATCTCGCAACACAGGCGGGTCCAATCAAAAGCAGGATCAGATTCAACCAAGTGTTGTCAATGATGACTTTGCAATATCAACTGTGTATGCTGGAGCAGATGGAACAGCTGAGTAAGGGCTCGTGTTAGTGTCAGTAAATTTTAGAATCGTGCCTGGTCACCGATATGATCTTCCATCGGAGCTATTCATTGATCTGATTCAAGCGCGTACGCGCCTGCGAAAAATCCAACAACTTGTCATGTACCTTATCGACCGTACTCCAACGAAAACATAAACGAACTATTCGCAGGGAAGTCCCCAAATGGCCGTGATCGAATATTAGAACGACTGCGATAAATTCGCAATGATACACGTGCAATCTCAAGTGTGCAACCTTCTCCCTTGGTAATTGATGAGATCATGATCATCGAGGTAACGTTCAGAGTTGCGTTTGCAACAACACACTGCATAGAAGACATGATTTCAAGTAAAACAGAAGGTGTGTCAGAATTCATCGTCCATGTTGTATACATTATTGATGCCTTCAACAAGTTAATGCATCAAGGCGCGAAACGTCTCCAGGTCCATAATGTAATTGGTGAGCAACCTCAGACTAATCGATGCGACCTCATTAATAACTTCTGGAGCGTTATTGATCACGCGAACTGATCAGCAATGTGTTTCTAATCGATCAGCAAGGTCATTAGGATTGCATAGTCCACCACGGCCTTTTCCAGATCGCTATCAGGTCGTCACGCATGATATAGCATTCTTTATTTGTACTGTTTATTCCTGGATAGAATATGCAGTTCTATCTCTTTAATTTTTTTACATAGTTGCTTAGCTATTTCATGTCTTTCCGTTCTTTGGCTGTTGTTTCTGTGTGGATGAAAAAGATCTTTGTTCCTCCTCAAATGCATGTTGTTGTTCTTGGTACAAAGGTCTATGTTCTCCTGAAGGTTGGGCTTGGTATAAGGGTTCAGGTTGAGGTATTAACAGTCTCATCCATTATGTCCATAAGTACTTGCCTTATTCATTTTTATTGCTTAAAAATCAATTAAGCACATTTGCAAAATGTTTCCTCTCATCACCAGTTGCATTTCTCTTTCAAATAAATTCCCTAATGCAATTTTAGGCCATCCAATCTCCATATGATTTTCACGTGTCTTTAACGGTAGTTTTATTTCGTAATCTTTTTAATCTGTTAAGAGTGGTATAAATAGGCTTCCCAATGACCACATGGCGAGCTGATTCTTTAAACTATTGAACCGGTGTTTGTTTCTGCGGCTTGTACTCGGACGGTACTCTCTAACGTCTTCGCAAAGTAACATGGGTGTCTTTTGCGATCACAAGAACATCCTCTCCAATTTCTCAGACACCTTCTTGGATTTACGCAGTTGCCTCTGGCAAACGCCCAGTAGTCTCCACATTGCACCCGTGACATTCTTGATATCTTTGATGCGAATGGCTGTCTTTACAACAGAACCGAGTTCCTCTGTTCCCACCATCGCTGAGGTTGTTTTTGCAAATTTATTTACCTCTACGATGTCTTGGCTGCAATCTCTTTTGTTGGTTTGATTAGTGGCGCAAACATTTATTCGAAGCCCTCATTCAGATCTTGCTTACAAAGCATCAAATGATATCCATGCCATGAATGTGATCACTCCTACACTCGGAGGAAGAATTGCCAGATGGAACACGAAAGGAGGTACGACAGCTAAACTTGGGCGGTTGCTTGCACGACGCTTAGCGGTAAAACGCATTGATATAATGAACCTAGCCGCGATCTACTACAGTCCCAGCGGTTATTGGAAAGGTGAAGCTGCTTTTCGAAACTTTACCGAACGCAGCAAAGGTCACCTGCTGCTCGATCATGGTTGACAAACAAGCGTTGTGGTAAATTTACCTATCCGTGATTAGGAAGATTTCCCGTGGCTGGTTTGATGTGAAAACACCTAACGAAGTTCATCAGGCTGATCTCTTTTGTTTCTTCCACATGGTCACATACGGGGCATAAACTCAAGTACGCGTTAACTGTTGTAGATGTTGCCAGTAGATACAAAAGAAGCTGAGCCATTGACGTCTCAAGATTCGGCATTTACGCACGTGGATCAATAACATGGCCACGGCTGTTGCAAGTGGATCCAAGAAAATTATTTCTCAGAGCCGTTGCTGCATTGTTGGTGATGATAACATCAGTATGTGCAGTAATTATCGAGGCAGTCTCAGAGTGCTCACGAGTGGGTAACACGACTTCCATCGGTCAGGCAAGCACTAAATAATGGAACCACATGCACAGTTGGGTTATAACCTGCTGTGATGACTCCGCAAAAGATTGTGACCATTACATAAAATGGGTTTCACAACCACCGCTGTTAGATCCACTTGGAAACAACTTCGTTTGACATTTGTATGCACAGAGAGAGAGAGAGAGAGAGAGAGAGAGAGAGAGAGAGAGAGAGAGAGAGAGAGAGAGAGAGAGAGAGAGAGAGAGAGAGAGAGTTATAAGGAGGACAAATTCGTGCTGCGGACCCGATCCATTGATGTATTTACGATCCCATATCGGATTGTTACTCCGAGGCAGCAAACACGCTATCATTTGGCACTTGTGGATGAACGACCAGCAAACTTTCAATTAGAGCAAATGTGCGAGAAGAATTGCAAGTTGTTCCCGTGGATACGGAAGTACCACCAAGTTTCATTTTGGGATTTGCACTCGCTAAAACGCATAAGTAACGATTCCATCTAGAAAGATGCACCGCTTGGTGTCAAGCGGTGACAAACTTACATGTCGTGCCGATGATCCCTTTTCCAGAATCACGCGTGAGAAGCCTTTTACCGTCGTAATGTTTTGGAGTCAACAGCAATGATCGAATACATCTTGGGGTGCAGTCCCTAGTATTATTCAATAGACTTGCCTGAACACTCATCTTTGTTTTTACCAGCAACATTATTTTGTTCGTTGAAACTTAATTTCTCTTCAACCCAGTTTTGCCATAGATTGTGATATATTATTTGCATTATTATGCAACGTTTTATTTTTGTTTAATTATTTAAATGTAATTTATATGTTTATTAAACACGTTTAAACGGTTTGTTGGGGATTGAAATAGAAATAGAAATTATTTCCAATCACCATAAAGACTTTATATCATGTTTATAACAATCACTTACGGGAAAAAATGTATCATTTACGGATATTACACTTTTTTTTTTTTTTCTTCTTCCTTTTTTTAACACGATGCAAATATTTATTCAACTACACGCTATGACAAGCTAGATTTGGGTTTCATATAAGCTCTCTGATTTCCTGTATTAAGTCAGCAGTTTTATGTACTACATTATTAAGCACACTGTAGCAGTTTGGACTCGTAAATGATATGTAGTTTGCGGACACAAAAAAATGAAATGAAGATAAATTTTGTTCGTTAAAGTTCAGAATTTATAAACAAACTATAGCATGTCATCTACGTAATTTGGGTAGAACATGTCATTAAATGTTATGTGAGGTCCTAAAACGTAAAAAAGAGGCTTTTTTGACTTTGTTCTGACTGCGAATACAGGGCTTTTGCTGCCCATGTGCTACAAAAGTGAATTTTATTCAAATTGTTACTTTTGTGTAAGACATTTTAAAATTTCGCATTTTTTGAGACAGACTGATAAAGTTATAGAAGCCTATTCAAACACTTTCTATGTCTCCATGCCTTTGATATTCAGCTTTAAAGACCTCGGACAGCAATTGTCGCGCTTTACTGAGAATGGATCTGCAACGACTCCTTGCATTTTTAGGCGACGATAATACCCACGCAGGTTATAAACCACCACAGGGACTTTTGTTTTGCTTGGTTAATTTGTAACTGCAGATTCCAAGCATTGTGTGCGCTCTTCTATAAATGACAATAATATGAAAATGGTCACATACTTTGGTATCAGTGGAGCTAAAAGCCCGATCGCAATTCCAGCAATGAGCGGCCGCGGAATATTCCCGAATGTTATCGTTGGTGATGATCATGTTTCGCGGAGGAAGAAAGCTATTGTCTGGTTCATTTCACTGTAACTTCAAGCGATATAAGAAAGACCTCAACCGTGTCCTGGCCATGACACAACATTGTTGGCTCAGTTTATCTGTCCCATCTGACTACATTATAATAAAAACCAAAAAGGACTTGTTCAGCTACTTGTATTGCGTCCGATGCGTCCACTGGAATATTAAGAAGTTCGAAGTTCGCTAAATGATATACGGTACCTTCTTTTTTCGTTGGGCTGCTCTCGGACTGCTCTAAATTTCTGAATGCTGTAACCAGGTTATCTCTTGATAGTGCGCTCAGTCTTTTCATTGATTCCACCGCAGTAAAAGTCATGCCCATCAAGTAACCATTGTGTACTGTATACATGAATGCAACGTCTGCATGGAAATGTCTTACCCCAATACTTACTTTGCCTGCATATTATTCGTTGAACTTTTTTTATTTACAGGATTAAGTCGTTCAATCTTATTGGTATCAGTAAATTGAAGACTGGTCTGTTTTATCGTTTACTGGATTCAAGGTAGGAAACAGCGCCCATCTAAAACATCAAATGTCATCATTTTTTACATTTACTACAGCACGCCGCGGAATATATAATGACGTCGAAATGAAAACCGTTATCAGGTAAATACGCAGCTGAACTTCCGAACATCTGTCTACAGTCCTTATTGATACTGCATTGATGAATTTTTCCAACTTTTCAAGAATCCTTGCAAAAGCCTTGTCTATTTTATCATTAATTATTTTTGGAGTCTTTGCAAATTAGAATGAAATAAGCACCGCTATGAATCTACAGATTTGTAATTTTAGATGCATAATTACGTGACATAATCAAATACACATGGATAATAATTTCCATCTTAAGCGCGTAGGTATCAGTGCGCCGTAATGTTGATATAAATTTCAAGACGCATATTTGAAAGAAGTTTTTCAGCGTATTTACTTGGCTCGTATTTGGCAGGAATAATTCCGGATTATCTTGTAGCTCAGATTCAATTACTTGTAATTGCCATGTTTTTGAGGCAGTCTTAGTGACAACGATAAATGCAATACGGCAATGAATTTCTTGTTCTTTACCAAACGACCTGTGCTATCTAAGCCTGCTTGGCTCGTGTATGAATCTTGATATGATACTGCGCCGCTATTTCACGAAGATGCCTTACAGTTAACCACAGCGTCTCAAGAGAAAGTCCTAAAATGACATGCATGGCAGTATTTAACATACCGCGTTATATATGTACCCCACGCTCTCGCCCAGCCGCCTTAAATCACATTCAGCATGCTCATCTATAAGAAAAATCTTTATCTATTTGAACATTTTTTTATATTATTGTTTTAACATAGCAGGATCGCTTCAATCCTGTCTATTATTTCATTGACTTCTGTGTTTGCTTCTTCATCGGGATCAGGTATATCTACAATCATAGGTTCAGCAATTATTTGCCTGTACGCGCGATAATATTCGCGAACAGATCCGCATAGCCTACAAATCTTATTAAGTGACTTTTCTCTGATAACACATTAAAGACACGGTTGAACACCAAGACCAACACGTAACGGGGACAAATGTTAATTACAGTATTCATAATGGCATGCTCTGTCACATAGTTCACATCTTCATAGGCATACACCTTTGTTGTGATTGCGACCTAATGTAATTGAACCATCTATTTATCTATAAGATAAGAGAAGAATTCTTTATTTCAGACTACATGGTGCATACATCTAAATTAAAATATAGATATAGAGTAAAAACATTGTAAACATAAAAGAACATATATATCATAGGTACAAGTATACAGATACATCTACAACAATTAAATGCGCCCTGCATTGTTAAGAATGAAATTAAGTGGCACATTTAAAGAGTAATTTGTTCCATGTACTAATAATATGAGAATTTAAATGAATGTCATAGTTCCAAAGAGATTTCAATATACAGTTCTTACTATTAGATATTCATGTCATCATTGAGAATACATACTTTCTCATTACTTCATCAAAACTGAATACATTATGATTTACAAAAATGTTGGAGGCACTGTTCCATCTAGGAAGGCCTAAAAGAAAACGAAGACTATTAATTTATAACCAATAACTAGTTTTCTTTTCACACATTCACTAAAGTTTGTCCACAGAGGAGCACAATACATAGTGCAGCAATAAGAGTTGAATAATCTAATTTTGATATTCAATGAACAATTCTTAAATTTAAGTAGAAGCATGTTTGTTCAAGTACACAAAAATCTGTAATGTCTCATCATATCTTCATTATCTAACAGATTGGATTTCAAAATATGACCCAAATACATATAACTGTTGATATACGTAAGAGCATTGCCGTTAAGATGTACAGGGGGAGGAGATGGTAATTTGAAAGTTGGCTGAAAGACCATGCATACTGATTTTTTTGTATTATAGATGATATCATTCTCTAATGCATATTGTTCACATAGCTGTAAGAATTTTCTTAAACCTGTGATAGAAGGACTGATCAATGACATATCATCAGCAAAACTAAAATTGTTAAGAAAAAACTCATTTGGTGGCAGACGTAAACCCACGTAACATTGACCCAGTTTACGATTTAACTCGTCTATGTATATATTAAATAACAAAGGGGAAATAATACCCCCCCTGCCTCACCCCATTGGTTACATGGAAAGTGCTGGATATTACACTTCCCCATCGCACATAATACAACTGTTTGCCCTACCAGTTAACTAATGTATCAACTATGTAGAGAGGTATTTTAATATCAAGCAACTTTTTAAAGAGTGTCCAGTGATTGACCCTATCAAATGCCTTACTAGCATCTAAAAAGCATGCAAATACTGGGCTGCCATGTTCTACATAATAGCTGACAGTTTCCTTAAAGGCATATAGGCATAAATCTATTGAATGCTACTTTTTAAAACCAAACTGATTATCGGAGATTGTGACTTCACATCTTTGTAGTATGATGCATTCAAATATTTTTGAAAAAATAGAATAAGAGCTATAGGTCTGTAGTTATTTTTGTCTGCCAGGTTACCAGTTTTGCTTTTTAGTAGCGGTATAATTGTAACTTTTGTGAAATCATCTGGTACAAAGTTATGCACAAACATACAATTAAATAAAATCATCAATAGCACATGATATCTATCTACCTATCTATCTATCTATCTATCTATCTATCTATCTATCTATCCATGTTGAATAAACTCTTCATTGATGGTAATCTGCAATATATAGGTGTGCAGTCTTAATAATTAGTGACAAACAAATCAATAAACTCATGTAATATAATATGCTTTAAGTTGCTGTTGATCCAAATAATTCATTACTAAGGACAGCACTAACCATCATACTACCATTATCAGTGTCAAATGCTATAATTCTAAATGTTTTTGACTGTTTGAAAGTATCTTTCTAATTGTGGTCTATACTATCACTGATGATGTATTCACTGTCTTGGTCACTAGGGTCACTCACAGGTAACTCAAATTGTCAACAGTTTGAAGTTTTCTTGCATAATATAAAATAATGACTTTTCATACCTTATATCATCTTCTGCATCATCTTCATGTCACTGCGATTCCATGACAATTCCTAAGTTGATTAATTTGTCAAGAACTTTGAATGTGTATTTGAAAAATCATACAACATATTTTGAGTAACTTCAACAAATCTATATAGCACATTTATGTGAAATAGTAATTTAACCTTTTCTGTAACATTAAAATCATTCTATTAGTGTTGTAGTATAATGCCAGCATTAGATATGCTCATAAAAATCTTTTCTAACTACTAAATGCATCAAACTGTTAATTTTTGGCCACATACCTCAGTTATGGATTACTATAAAAGGAAACAACTGCACTCAGGTTGTGCTTCTGAATCGGTATCTTTGCGGTTATAGGCATGCTACCAACTGTACGCTCTTACACATTAAGCTTTTACAATCAAGCTTATATATGTAGTCCACATCAATTATGGTCGTTGTAATGCAACATCTGATGAGACCCTATCATGCCAAATGACCTAATAGAAGGTCCACAGTTTGTTCAAACTAGGTATGTCTCAAAGAATTATATTTGCCTCAACCTTACATCATCATGCCGAGTTTCAATTTTCATATATAACTAACTCAAGCTTCAACATCTCAATTATTCAGACAAATATTATTTTTCACCACTCGAATCAGCAATATTCTGATCAGCAGTATAACACTGTAACTAACTTGTCCACCACCCACACTAAACAAGGAAATGATAAAACTCATATTTGAAGTTAAGGAGTTGATGGGAAAAATACATCCACATCCTCCCTATATTAAGCCAATGTGAAAGCTATGCCAGCTCGAATTACTATTCCATGGCTTATTATATCCATGTCCATACATGTATCTTTGTAATTTAAGCATACAAAGTCTTGGAATAATAATGTTAGGTCTCTCAAATATTTGCTTGCAATTTCAACAGACAATAATCTGAGTAGCTTTCAACATTTGGCTAGCTTTTGTATAAAGATAAGAAATGTATGATTTCACTTGGAGATAGTCTATCTTTCTTTTGAGAACTGATGGGCATGCAAAACAATAATTTAAAACAGTTACAAGAGCCAGTCCCACTTTACAAAGAAATACAGGGGTCTGTATGCAAATGTTTATTGGTCTGCCAGCACTGGTGCAAATATTTATCAGCCTGCATTAAAGAATTACACTCATATTCAAAGACTGTGTTTGCATTACATTTCCACACTCATGTCCAAAGATTGTGTCTGTAGGACATTTCCACACTGATGTTCAGAGATTTTGTCTCTAGTACATTTCCACACTCATGTTCAGAGATTGTGTCTGTAGCACATTTCCACACTGATGTTCAGAGATTTTGTCTCTAGTACATTTCCACACTCATGTTCAGAGATTGTGTCTGTAGCACATTTCCACACTGATGTTCAGAGAATTTGTCTCTAGTACATTTCCACACTCATGTTCAAAGATTGTGTCTGTAGTACATTCCACACTCATGTCCAAAGATATTTTATCTAGTACATTTCCCCACCCATGTTTAAAGACTGTGTCTGTAATACATTCCACATTCCTGTCCAAAGATTTTGTCTCTAGTACATTTCCACACCGATGTTCAAAGATTGTGCCCAATGTGAGCATTTATGCAGATAATGTATGTACTTGCACCACACTTGTCATGGTCATGGACTTTGTGGACCTTGTGGACTGTATATGCAAGTATTATGATACTAGCAGTTTCGTTGATTGCTAATCTAGATTGAAGTCTTCTATCCTACATGACTTGCCTCTTGCAGTGGTACCTGTGGGTAACATTCACACATGGGCATGTGTGAATTATATGAGGACAAAGTCATGCCGGTTAGAAGGCTTTACCTAAATCAGTAATGAAAATCTGAAAACACTTTTATCATACTACAAATGGAGCTATTATTTAAAATTAATGTTTGGAAGATCTGAATGGTCTAAGAGGATTGTTACAACTGCCCCATCAAGCTATATTTAATATTTCTGGGTATTATTCCAAGTTGCTGAATGATGTGTGCATACCATTTTGGAACTTGCCTTATTTTAAAGGCAGGAAGATCTTGAAGAAAGTTATTGCATAAAATGAATATTTGGAAGATAATGGTATAGAAGGATTGTTACTATCAACCCACATAGTGATATTTCACAATTATGGGGGTTATTCCAAGTTGATGCATGATGTCTGTATGCCACTTTTAGTGAAATGAGTCCTTAAAAGGGTATTTTAGAGGAACTGTTACTATGTCCCCATTTAGCCATACTGAAAATACTTTCTTATAAGTTGAATCCAACTGCAAACTGCACAGAGCCAGATCTGCCATCACATAATCCGCTGGTAGATCTGGGTCTATGCAGTTTGTTAGAAGTAATCAGTAGAACAAACAACATATATCCTGATCTGCAGGTGCATTATGCAGTTTGACTTGACTTATAAGCAAGTATATACAGTACTTAATTTTCTGTCTGGATGTGTAAGCATGTCAATGTACCAAGAGATTGAAAAAGACAGACATGTGTTCTGGGTCAAATCATTGCATGATTTGACAACCAGGAGTATGATATCTCAGTGGTAGCATATTTTATGGCAACTGTTTGTGCAAAGGGTTATATCTGGGAAACATCTTAAAAGAAATCTTACACTGAACTAACAGAAAGCATTCTCATTTAATATGTGGTATATGTACAAATGATAAAATAAAAACCTGGGTGCTGATTTTAAGAAATTACTCATGTTCAAAATTATAGCTGCATAAATAAGAAAGAAACAACAAATATACATATTAGGAACTAATTCCGTGTATGAACTGTCCCAAATAATTACCTCAGCCTGAAGATGGGAGATGCCTTCCAAATCTGCTATGAATCAACACCTTGATGCTGATGAAGAAATAAAAGTTGCTTGAAATTATTTAATAAAATCTTACAAGATGATTTAAGGTGCCCATGTAGTTCATTCAGTATACATCAACATACATGCCAAGATGAATAGTGAATAATCTCTCTCTTCCTCCATTACCCCACCCCACCCCACCCCACCCTACAATATGATGCTTTTACAGGTAGCTCATCTCAATACATGTGAAAAAGCCAACACAATGTGAAAAACAATAATGTCTGACACTGTTTTAAAAGAAAATTAAACATTGCATAATTTTGACAACATGTATCTCAAAAGATACATTAGTAATTTGGCTCCACTAAAAGTTTTTAATTCTTTGTTGGTTTAATAAAAATGTTAAATGTAAATTTATACTTTTGGTCTGTTTAATGCAGAAAACAGCTCCAAATCAATTATTATTGTACTAAGTAAATTTGGAAGCAACTCCTCCATGAACATTATGATGACCGTAACCTGGAAACAAAACAAACTGTGCCATTCATTTGAATGTAGAATTATTATAAAAGGAGAATGAGTGAAAATCACTCTAGGGTCGGACTCTTCAGCCACTCGCAAAGGTGCAGATAGGACACCCAACTGGAAGCTATTCCATCATCTCCCAAAGACAGACGGATACCGATTTATAAAATTCATTTTCCCCATTCTGAACAACGATGAGTCAAAAAGGTTGTTGTCTTAATAATAGATAATAAACATTACCTCATTCCTATGCTTGGATGAGTCTTGTCATTGGACACACCTAGCTTATACAAAAGCAGGCATGAGGTAATCACTGGACACAACTAGCTTATACAAAAGCAGGCATGAGGTCATCATTGGACACAACTTGCTTATACAAAAGCAGCCATGAGGTACTGGTAATCATTGGACACAACTTGCTTATACAAAAGCAGGCATGAGGTCATCATTGGAAACAACTTGCTCATACAAAAGCAGGCCTGAGGTAATCACTGGACACAACTTGCTTATACAAAAGCAGGCATGAGATACTGGTAATCATTGGACACAACTTCCTCATACAAAAGCAGGCCTGAGGTAATCACTGGACACAACTTGCTTATACAAAAGCAGGCATGAGGTACTGGTAATCATTGGACACAACTTGCTTATACACAAGCAGGCATGAGGTTATCATTGGACACAACTTGCTTATACAAAAGCAGGCCTGAGGTAATCACTGGACACAACCTGCTTATACAAAAGCAGGCATGAGGTACCAGTAATCATTGGACACAACTTGCTTATACAAAAGCAGGCATTAGGTACCAGTAATCATTGGACACAACTAGCTTATACAAAAGCAGGCATGAGGTAATCATTCGACACAACTTGCTTATACAAAAGCAGGCATGGGGTACTGGTAATCATTGGACACAACCTGCTTATACACAAGCAGGCATGAGGTTATCATTGGACACAACTTGCTTATACAAAAGCAGTCATGAGGTACTGGTAATCATTGAACACACCTAACTTAAACAAAAGCAGCCATGAGGTAATCATTGGACACAACTTGCTTATACAAATGCAGGCATGAGGTTATCATTGGACACAACTTGCTTATACAAAAGCAGCCATGATGTCATCACTGGACACAACTTGCTTATACAAAAGCAGGCATGAGGTACTGGTAATCATTGGACTCAACTTGCTTATAAAAAAGCAGGCATGAGGTAATCATTGGACACAACCTGCTTATACAAAATCAGGCATGAGGTACTGGTAATCATTGGATACAACTAGCTTATACAAAAGCAGGCATGAGGTACTGGTAATCATTGGACACAACTTTCTTATACCAAAGCAGGCATGAGGTTATCATTGGACACAACTTGCTTATACAAAAGCAGCTATGAGGTCATCACTGGACACAACTTGCTTATACAAAAGCAGGCATGAGGTACTGGTAATCATTGGACACAACTTGCTTATAACAAAGCAGGCATGAGGTCATCATTGGACAAAACTTGCTTATACAAAATCAGGCATGAGGTACTGGTAATCATTGGATACAACTACCTTATACAAAAGCAGGCATGAGGTACTGGTAATCATTGGACACAACTTGCTTATACAAAAGCAGGCATGAGGTTATCATTGGATACAACCAGCTTATACAAAAGCAGGCATGAGGTCATCATTGGACATAACTTGCTTATCCTAAAGCAGCCATGAGGTCATCATTGGACACAACTTGCTTATACAAAAACAGGCATGGGGTACTGGTAATCATTGGACACAACTTCCTTATACAAAAGCAGGCATGAGGTTATCATTGGACACAACTTGCTTATACAAAAGCAGCCATGAGGTCATCACTGGACACAACTTGCTTATACAAAAGCAGGCATGAGGTACTGGTAATCATTGGACACAACTTGCTTATAACAAAGCAGGCATGAGGTCATCATTGGACACAACTTGCTTATACAAAAGCAGGCATGAGGTAATCATTGGACACAACTTGCTTATACAAAATCAGGCATGAGGTACTGGTAATCATTGGATACAACTAGCTTATACAAAAGAAGGCATGAGGTACTGGTAATCATTGGAAACAACTTGCTTATACAAAAGCAGGCATGAGGTCATTATTGGATACAACTAGCTTATACAAAAGCAGGCATGAGGTCATCATTGGACATAACTTGCTTATACTAAAGCAGCCATGAGGTCATCATTGGACACAACTTGCTGATACAAAAGCAGGCATGAGGTACTGGTAATCATTGGATACAACTAGCTTATACAAAAGCAGGCATGAGGTCATCATTGGACATAACTAACTGATAGAAAAGCATGCATGAGGTACCAGTAATTATTGGACACAACTTGCTTATACAAAAGCAGGCATGAGGTCATCATTGGACACAACTTGCTTATACAAAAGCAGGCATGAGGAAATCATTAGACATAACTTGCTTATACAAAAGCAGGCATGAGGTTATCATTCGACAAAACTTACTTATACAAAAGCAGTCATGACGTACTGGTAATCATTGGATACAACTAGCTTATACAAAAGCAGGCATGAGGTACTGGTAATCATTGGATACAACTAGCTTATACAAAAGCAGGCCTGAGGTACTGGTAATCATTGGATACAACTTGCTTATACAAAAGTAGGCATGAGGTAATCATTGAACACAACTTACTTATACAAAAGCAGGCATGAGGTACTGGTAATCATTGGATACAACTAGCTTATACAAAAGCAGGCATGAGGTACTGGTAAGCATTGGACACAACATGCTTATACAAAAGCTGGCCTGAAGTAATCACTGGACACAACTTGCTTATACGCAAGCAGGCATGAGGTAATCATTGGACACAACTTGCATCTACAAAAGCAGGCATGAGGTACCAGTAATCGTTGGACACAACTAGCTTATACAAAAGCAGGTATGAAGTAGCAGTAATCATTGGACACACCTAGCTTATACAAAAGCAGGCATGAGGTAATCATTGGACACAACTTGCTTATACAAAGGAGTCATGAGGTACCAGTAATCATTGGACACACCTAGCTTATACAAAAGCAGCCATGAGGTAATCATTGGACACAACTTGCTTTATGCAAAAGCAGGCATGAGGAAATCATTGGACATAACTTGCTTATACAAAATCAGTCATGAGTTACCAGTAATCATTGGACACAACTTGCTTATATAAAAGCAGCCATGAGGTACTGGTAATCATTGGATACAACTACCTTACACAAAAGCAGGCCTGAAGTAATCACTGGACACAACTTGCATCTACAAAAGCAGGCATGAGGTACCAGTAATCATTGGACACAACTTGCTGATACAAAAACAGGCATGAAGTACCAGTAATCATTGGACACACCTAGCTTACACAAAAGCAGGCATGAGGTAATCATTGGACACAACTTGCTTATACAAAGGAGTCATGAGGTACCAGTAATCATTGGACACACCTAGCTTATACAAAAGCAGCCATGAGGTAATCATTGGACACAACTTGCTTTATGCAAAAGCAGGGATGAGGAAATCATTGGACACAACCTGCTTATACAAAAGCAGGCATGAGGTCATCATTGGACATAACTTGCTTATACAAAAGCAGGCATGAGTTACCAGTAATCATTGGACACAACTTGCTTATCTAAAAGCAGGCATGAGGTAATCATTGGACACAACTTGCTTATATAAAAGCAGGCATGAGGATATCATTGTACACAACTTGCTTATACAAAAGCAGGGATGAGGTACCAGTAATCATTGGACACAACTTGCTTATACAAAAGCAGGCATCAGGTCATCATTGGACACAATCAACTTATAGAAAAGCAGGCATGAGGTACCAGTAATCATAGGACATAACTTGCTTATACAAAAGCAGGCATGAGGTTATCATTGGACACAACTTGCTTATACAAAAGGAGGCATGAGGAAATCATTGGACACAACTTGCTTATACAAAACAGGCATGAGGTATTGGTAATCATAGGACACAACTTGCTTATACAAAAGCAGGCATGAGATCATCATTGGACACAACTAACTGATAGAAAAGCATGCATGAGGTAGCAGTAATTATTGGACACAACTTGCTTATACAAAAGCAGGCATGAGGTCATCATTGGACACAACTTGCTTATACAAAAGCAGGCATGAGGAAATCCTTAGACATAATTTGCTTATACAAAAGCAGGCATGAGGTTATCATTGGACACAACTTACTTATACAAAAGCAGTCATGAGGTACTGGTAATCATTGGATACAACTAGCTTATACAAAAGCAGGCATGAGGTACTGGTAATCATTGGATACAACTAGCTTATACAAAAGCAGGCATGAGGTGCTGGTAAGCATTGGACACAACATGCTTATACAAAAGGTGGCCTGAAGTAATCACTGGACACAACTTGCATCTACAAAAGCAGGCATGAGGTACAAGTAATCGTTGGACACAATTAGCTTATACAAAAGCAGGCATGAAGTACCAGTAATCATTGGACACACCTAGCTTACACAAAAGCAGGCATGAGGTAATCATTGGACACAACTTGCTTATACAAAGGAGTCATGAGGTACCAGTAATCATTGGACACACCTAGCTTACACAAAACCAGTGATGAGGTAATCATTGGACACAACTTGCTTTATGCAAAAGCAGGCATGAGGAAATCATTGGACACAACTTGCTTTATACAAAAGCAGGCATGAGGTCATCATTGGAAATAACTTGATTATACAAAAGCAGGCATGAGTTACCAGTAATCATTGGACACAACTTGCTTATATAAAAGCAGCCATGAGGTACTGGTAATCATTGGATACAACTACCTTATACAAAAGCAGGCCTGAAGTAATCACTGGACACAACTTGCATCTACAACAGCAGGCATGAGGTACCAGTAATCATTGGACACAACTTGCTTATACAAAAACAGGCATGAAGTACCACTAATCATTGGACACACCTAGCTTACACAAAAGCAGGCATGAGGTCATCATTGGACACAACTTGCTTATACAAAGGAGTCATGAGGTACCAGTAATCATTGGACACACCTAGCTTATACAAAAGCAGCCATGAGGTAATCATTGGACACAACTTGCTTTATGCAAAAGCAGGGATGAGGAAATCATTGGACACAACCTGCTTTATACAAAAGCAGGCATGAGGTCATCATTGGACATAACTTGCTTATACAAAAGCAGGCATGAGTTACCAGTAATCATTGGACACAACTTCCTTATCTAAAAGCAGGCATGAGGTAATCATTGGACACAACTTGCTTATATAAAAGCAGGCATGAGGTTATCATTGTACACAACTTGCTTATACAAAAGCAGGGATGAGGTACCAGTAATCATTGGACACAACTTGCTTATACAAAAGCAGGCATCAGGTCATCATTGGACACAATCAACTTATAGAAAAGCAGGCATGAGGTACCAGTAATCATAGGACATAACTTGCTTATACAAAAGCAGGCATGAGGTTATCATTAGACACAACTTGCTTATACAAAAACAGGCATGAGGTAATCATTGGAAATAACTTGCTTATACAAAAGCAGGCATGAGGTTATCATTGGACACAACTTGCGTATACAAAAGCAGCCATGAAGTCATCATTGGACACAACCTGGTTATAGAAAAGCAGGCATGAGGTATTTGTAATCACTGGACACAACTTGCTTATACAAAAGCAGGCATGAGGTTATCATTGGACACAACTTGCTTATACAAAAGGAGGCATGAGGAAATCATTGGACATAACTTGCTTATACAAAGCAGGCATGAGGTACTTGTAATCATAGGACACAACTTGCTTATACAAAACCAGGCATGAGATCATCATTGGACACAACTAACTGATAGAAAAGCATGCATGAGGTAGCAGTAATTATTGGACACAACTTGCTTATACAAAAGCAGGCATGAGGTCATCATTGGACACAACTTGCTTATACAAAAGCAGGCATGAGGAAATCCTTAGACATAATTTGCTTATACAAAAGCAGGCATGAGGTTATCATTGGACACAACTTACTTATACAAAAGCAGTCATGAGGTACTGGTAATCATTGGACACAACTAGCTTATACAAAAGCAGGCATGAGGTGCTGGTAAGCATTGGACACAACATGCTTATACAAAAGGTGGCCTGAAGTAATCACTGGACACAACTTGCTTATGCGCAAGCAGGCATGAGGTAATCATTGGACACAACTTGCATCTACAAAAGCAGGCATCAGGTACCAGTAATCGTTGGACACAATTAGCTTATACAAAAGCAGGCATGAAGTACCAGTAATCATTGGACACACCTAGCTTACACAAAAGCAGGCATGAGGTAATCATTGGACACAACTTGCTTATACAAAGTAGTCATGAGGTACCAGTAATCATTGGACACACCTAGCTTATACAAAAGCAGTGATGAGGTAATCATTGGACACAACTTGCTTTATGCAAAAGCAGGCATGAGGAAATCATTGGACACAACCTGCTTTATACAAAAGTAGGCATGAGGTCATCATTGGAAATAACTTGATTATACAAAAGCAGGCATGAGTTACCAGTAATCATTGGACACAACTTGCTGATATAAAAGCAGCCATGAGGTACTGGAAATCATTGGATACAACTACCTTATACAAAAGCAGGCCTGAAGTAATCACTGGACACAACTTGCATCTACAAAAGCAGGCATGAGGTACCAGTAATCGTTGGACACAACTAGCTTATACAAAAGCAGGCATGAAGTAGCAGTAATCATTGGACACACCTAGCTTACACAAAAGCAGGCATGAGGTAATCATTGGACACAACTTGCTTATACAAAGGAGTCATGAGGTACCAGTAATCATTGGACACACCTAGCTTATACAAAAGCAGCCATGAGGTAATCATTGGACACAACTTGATTTATGCAAAAGCAGGTATGAGGTAATCATTGGACACAACCTGCTTTATACAAAAGCAGGCATGAGGTCATCATTGGACATAACTTGCTTATCCAAAGCAGGCATGAGTTACCAGGAATCATTGGACACAACTTGCTTATATAAAAGCAGCCATGAGGTACTGGTAATCATTGGATACAACTACCTTATACAAAAGCAGGCCTGAAGTAATCACTGGACACAACTTGCTTATACACAAGCAGGCATGAGGTCATCATTGGACACAACTTGCTTATACAAAAGCAGGCATGAGGTACTGGTAATCATTGGATACAACTAGCTTATACAAAAGCAGGCATGAGGTACTGGTAATCATCGGACACAACTTGCTTATACAAAAGCAGGCAGGAGGTTATCATTGGATACAACTAGCTTATACAAAAGCAGGCATGAGGTCATCATTGGACATAACTTGCTTATATGATAGCAGGCATGATGTACCAGTAATCATTGCACACAATTTGCTTATACAAAAGCAGGCATGAGACAATCACTGGACACAACTTGCTTACACAAAGGCTGGCATGAGGTACCAGTAATCATTGGACACAATTTGCTTATACAAAAGCAGGCATGAGGTAATCATTGGACACAACTTGCTTATACAAAAGCAGGCATGAGGTGCCAGTAATCATTGGACACAACTAGCTTATACAAAAGCAGGCATGAAATACCAGTAATCACTGGACACACCTAGCTTATACAGAAGCAGGCAGTTTGTAATCATTGGACACAACTTGCTTTATACAAAAGCAGGCATGAGGAAATCATTGGACACAACTTGCTTTATACAAAAGCAGGCATGAGATTACCATTTGACACAACATGCTTATACAAAAGCAGGCATGAGGTCATCATTGGACATAACATGCTTATACAAAAGCAGGCATGAGTTACCAGTAATAATTCGACACAACTTGCTTATATAAAAGCAGCCATGAGGCAATCATTGGACACAACTTGCTTATATAAAAGCAGGCATGAGGTACCAGTAATCATTGGACACAACTAGCTTATACAAAAGCAGGCATGCAATACCAGTAATCACTGGACACACCTAGCTAATACAGAAGCAGGCATGAGGTAATCATTGGATACAACTAGCTTATACAAAAGCAGGCATGAGGTCATCATTGGACATAACTTGCTTATACGAAAGCAGGCATGATGTACCAGTAATCATTGCACACAATTTGCTTATACAAAAGCAGGTATGAGATAATCACTGGACACAACTTGCTTCCACAAAGGCAGGCATGTGGTACCAATAATCATTGGACACAACTTGCTTATATAAAAGCAGGCATGAGGTAATCATTGGACACAACTTGCTTATACAAAAGCAGGCATGAGGTACCAGTAATCATTGGACACAACTAGCTTATACAAAAGCAGGCATGAAATACCAGTAATCACTGGACACACCTAGCTAATACAGAAGCAGGCATGAGGTAATCATTGGACACAACTTCCTTTATACAAAAGCAGGCATGAGTTACCAGTAATCATTGGACACAACTTGCTTATATAAAAGCACGCATGAGGTTATCATTGGACACAATTGATCTATACAAAAGCAGGCATGAGGTACAAGTAATCATTCGACACAACTTGCTTACACAAAAGCAGGCATGAGGTGATCATTCGACACAACAAACCTATAGAAAAGCAAGCATGAGGTACCAGTAATTATTGGACACAACTTGCTTTATACAAAAGCAGGAATGAGGTCATCATTGGACACAACTTCCTTATCCAAAAGCAGGCATGAGGAAATCATTGGACATAACTTGCTTATACAAAAGCAGGCATGAGGTTATCATTCGACACAACTTGCTTATACCAAAGCAGGCATGATGTACCAGTAAACATAGGGCATGACTTGCTTATACAATAGCAGGCCTGATGTACCAGTAATCTTTGGACACAACTTGCTTATATAAAAGCAGGCATGAGGTACTGGTAATCATTGGATACAACTAGCTTATACAAAAGCAGCCCTGAAGTAATCACTGGACACAACTTGCTTATACACAAGCAGGCATGAGGTCATCATTGGACACAACATGCTAATACAAAAGCAGGCATGAGGTACTGGTAATCACTGGACACAACTTGCTTATACAAAAGCAGGCATGAGGTAATCATTGGACACAACTTGCTTATACACAAGCAGGCATGAGGTTATCATTGGACTCAACTTGCTTATACAGAAGCAGGCATGAGGTTATCATTGGACACAACTTGCTTATACAAAAGCAGGCATGAGGTAATCATTGGACACAACTTGCTTATACAAAAGCAGTCATGAGGTACTGGTAATCATTGAACACACCTAGCTTATACAAAAGCAGCCATGAGGTAATCATTGGACACAACTTGCTTATACAAAGGAGTCATGAGGTACCAGTAATCATTGGACACACCTAGCTTATACAAAAGCAGCCATGAGGTAATCATTGGGCACAACTTGATTTATACGAAAGCAGGCATGAGGTACCAGTAATCATTGGAGACAACTTGCTTATACAAAAGCAGGCATGAGGTACTGGTAATCATTCGACACAACTTGCTTACACAAAAGCAGGCAAGAGGAACCAGTAGTCATTGGACACAACCTGCTTATACAAAAGCAGGCATGAGGTAATCACTGGACACAACTTGCTTATACAAAAGCAGGCATGAGGTACCAGTAATCATTGGACACAACTTGCTTATACAAAAGCAGGCATGAGGTTATCATTGGATACAAGTTGCTTATACAAAACAGGCATGAGGTACTGGCAATCATTGGACACAACTTACTTATACCAAATCAGGCATGAGGTACTGGTAATCACTGGACACAACTAGCTTATACAAAAGCAGGCATGAGGTCATCATTGGATACAACTTGCTTATAGAAAAGCAGGCATGAGGTACTGGTAATCATTGGACACAACTTAGTTATACAAAAGCAGGCATGAGGTCATCATTTGACACAACTTGCTTAGACAAAAGCAGGCATGAGAAAATCATTGGACATAACTTGCTTATACAAAAGCAGGCATGAGGTCATCATTCGACACAACTTGCTTATACCAAAGCAGGCATGAGGTACCAGTAATCATAGGACATAACTTGCTGATAGAAAAGCAGGCATGAGGTAATCATTGGACATAACTTGCTTATACAAAGGAGTCACGAAGTACCAGTAATCGTTGGACACAACTAGCTTATACAAAAGCAGCCATGAGGTAATCATTCAACACAGCTTGCTTTATACAAAAGCAAGCATGAGGAAATCATTGGACACAACTTGCTTTATACAAAAGCAGGCATGGGATTATCATTGGACACAACTTGCTTATACAAAAGCAGGCATGAGGTCATCATTGGACATAACTTGCTTATACAAAAGCAGGCATGAGTTACCAGTAATCATTGGACACAACTTGCTTATATAAAAGGAGCCATGAGGTAATCATTGGACACAACCTGCTTATATAAAGTCAGGCATGAGGTTATCATTGGACACAACTTGTCTATACAAAAGCAGGCATGAGGTACCAGTAATCATTGCACACAACTTGCTTATACAAAAGCAGGCATGAGGTCATCATTGGACACAACAAACTTATAGAGAAGCAGGCATGAGGTACCAGAAATCATAGGACATAATATGCTTATATAAAAGCAGGCATGACGTTATCATTGGACACAACTTGCTTATACAAAAGCTGGCATGAGGTAATCATTGGACATAACTTGCTTATACAAAAGCAGGCATGAGGTTATCATTGGACACAACTTGCATATAGAAAAGCATCCATGAAGTCGTCATTGGACACAACCTGGTTATACAAAAGCAGGCATGAGGTATTGGTAATCACTGGACACAACTTGCTTATACAAGAGCAGGCATGAGGTTATCATTTGACACAACTTGCTTATACCAAAGCAGGCATGAGGTACCAGTAATCATAGGACATAACTTGCTTATAGAAAAGCAGGCATGAGGTAATCATTGGACACAACTTGCTTATACAAAGGAGTCATGAGGTACCAGTAATCATTGGACACAACTAGCTTATACAAAAGCAGCCATGAGGTAATCATTGGACACAGCTTGCTTTATACAAAAGCAAGCATGAGGAAATCATTGGACACAACTTGCTTTATACAAAAGCAGGCATGAGATTATCATTGGACACAACTTGCTTATACAAAAGCAGGCATGAGGTCATCATTGGACATAACTTGCTGATACAAAAGCAGGCATGAGTTACCAGTAATCATTGGACACAACTTGCTTATATAAAAGCAGCCATGAGGTAATCATTGGACACAACTTGCTTATATAAAGTCAGGCATGAGGTTATCATTCGACACAACTTGCTTATAAAAAAGCAGGCATGAGGTCATCATTGGACACAACTAACTTATACAAATGCAGACATGAGGTACCAGTAATCATAGGACATAATATGCTTCTACAAAAGCAGGCATGAGGTTATCATTGGACACAACTTGCTTATACAAAAGCAGGCATGAGGTAATCATTGGACACAACTTGCTTATACAAAAGCAGCCATGAAGTCGTCATTGGACACAACCTGGTTATACAAAAGCAGGCATGAGGTATTGGTAATCACTGGACACAACTTGCTTATACAAAGCAAGCATGAGGTACTGGTAATCATTGGACACAACTTGCTTTATACAAAAGCAGGCATGAGGAAATCATTGGACATATCTTGCTTATACAAAAGCAGGCATGAGGTTATCATTGGACACAACTTGCTTTATACAAAAGCAGCCATGAGATTACCATTGGACACAACTTGCATATACAAAAGCAGGCATGAGGTCATCATTGGACATAACTTGCTTATACAAAAGCAGGCATGAGGAAATCATTGGACATATCTTGCTTATACAAAAGCAGGCATGAGGTTATCATTGCACACAATTTGCTTATCCAAAAGCAGGCATGAGACAATCACTGGACACAACTTGCTTACACAAAGGCAGGCATGAGGTACCAGTAATCATTGGACACAACTTGCTTATACAAAAGCAGGCATGAGGTCATCATTGGACACAACTTGCTTGTACAAAGGCAGGCATGAGGTGCCAGTAATCATTGGACACAACTAGCTTATACAAAAGCAGGCATGAAATACCAGTAATCACTGGACACACCTAGCTTATACAGAAGCAGGCATGAGGTAATCATTGGACACAACTTGCTTTATACAAAGGCAGGCATGAGGAAATCATTGGACACAACTTGCTTTATACAAAAGCAGGCATGAGATTACCATTGGACACAACTTGCTTATACAAAAGCAGGCATGAGGTCATCATTGGACATAACTTGCTTATACAAAAGCAGGCATGAGTTACCAGTAATCATTGAACACAACTTGCTTATATAAAAGCAGTCATGAGGTAATCATTCGACACAACTTGCTTATATAAAAGCAGGCATGAGGTTATCATTGGACACAACTGATCTATACAAAAGCAGGTATGAGGTACCAGTAATCATTGGACACAACTTCCTCATACAAAAGCAGGCATGAGGTGATCATTGGACACAACTAACCTATAGAAAAGCAGGCATGAGGTACCAGTAATCATAGGACATAACTTGCTTATACAAAAGCAGGCATGAGGTTATCCTTTGACACAACTTACTTATACGAAAGCAGGCATGAGGTAATCATTGGACATTACTTGCTTATACAAAAGCAGGCATGAGGTGATCATTGCACACAACTTGCATATACAAAAGCAGCCATGAAGTCGTCACTGGACACAAGCTGGTTATACAAAAGAAGGCATGAGGTATTGGTAATCACTGGAGACAACTTGCTTATACAAAGGCAGGCATGAGGAAATCATTGGACACAACTAACTGATAGAAAAGC
This sequence comes from Megalonaias nervosa, assembly GCA_016617855.1. Lineage (NCBI taxonomy): Eukaryota > Metazoa > Mollusca > Bivalvia > Unionida > Unionidae > Megalonaias > Megalonaias nervosa. The sequence goes on from JAECUM010020135.1 coordinate 59,608, forward strand.
AGGCATGAGGTACCAGTAATTATTGGACACAGCTTGCTTTATACAAAAGCAGGCATGAGGTCATCATTGGACACAACTTGCTTATACAAAAGCAGGCATGAGGAAATCATTGGACATAACTTGCTTATACAAAAGCAGGCATGAGGTTATCATTGGACACAACTTGCTTATACCAAAGCAGGCATGAGGTACCAGTAATCATAGGACATGACTTGCTTATACAATAGCAGGCATGATGTACCAGTAATCTTTGGACACAACTTGCTTATATAAAAGCAGGCATGAGGTACTGGTAATCACTGGATACAACTAGCTTATACAAAAGCAGCCCTGAAGTAATCACTGGACACAACTTGCTTATACACAAGCAGGCATGAGGTCATCATTGGACACAACTTGCTAATACAAAAGCAGGCATGAGGTACTGGTAATCATTGGATACAACTAGCTTATACAAAAGCAGGCATGAGGTACTGGTAATCATTGGGCACAACTTGCTTATACAAAAGCTGGCCTGAAGTAATCACTGGACACAACTTCCTTATACACAAGCAGGCACGAGGTCATCATTGGACACAACTTGCTAATACAAAAGCAGGCATGAGGTACTGGTAATCATTGGGTACAACTAGCTTATACAGAAGCAGGCATGAGGTACTGGTAATCATTGGACACAACATGCTTATGCAAAAGCTGGCCTGAAGTAATCACTGGACACAACTTGCTTATACACAAGCAGGCATGAGGTCATCATTGGACACAACTTGCTTATACAAAAGCAGGCATGAGGTAATCATTGGACACAACTTGCTTATCCAAAAGCAGGCATGAGGTTATCATTGGACACAACTTGCTTATACAGAAGCAGGCATGAGGTTATCATTGGACACAACTTGCTTATACAAAAGCAGTCATGAGGTACTGGTAATCATTGAACACACCTAGCTTATACAAAAGCAGCCATGAGGTTATCATTGGACACAACTTGCTTATACAAAGGAGTCATGAGGTACCAGTAATCATTGGACACACCTAGCTTATACAAAAGCAGCCATGAGGTAATCATTGGACACAACTTGCTTTATACAAAAGCAGGCATGAGGTACCAGTAATCATTGGAGACAACTTGCTTATGCAAAAGCAGGCATGAGGTACTGGTAATCATTGGATACAACTAGCTTATACAAAAGCAGGCATGAGGTACTGGTAATCATTGGACACAACTTGCTTATACAAAAGCAGGCACGAGGTTATCATTGGACACAACTTGCTTACACAAAAGCAGGCATGAGGTACCAGTAGTCATTGGACACAACTTGCTTATACAAAAGCAGGCATGAGGTAATTACTGGACACAACTTGCTTATACAAAAGCATGCATGAGGTACCAGTATACATTGGACACATTTTGCTTATACAAAAGCAGGCATGAGGTTATCATTGGATACAAGTTGCTTATACAAAACAGGCATGAGGTACTGGCAATCATTGGACACAACTTACTTATACCAAAGCAGGCATGAGGTACTGGTAATCACTGGACACAACTTGCTTATACAAAAGCAGGCATGAGGTCATCATTGGATACAACTTGCTTATACAAAAGCAGGCATGAGGTACTGGTAATCATTGGATACAACTTACTTATACAAAAGCAGGCATGAGGTCATCATTGGACACAACTTGCTTATACAAAAGCAGCCATGAGGTCATCACTGGACACAACTTGCTTATACAAAAGCAGGCATGAGGTACTGGTTATCATTGGATACAACTAGCTTATACCAAAGCAGGCCTGAGGTAATCACTGGACACAACTTGCTTATACACAAGCAGGCATGAGGTCATCATTGGACACAACTTGCTTATACAAAAGCTGGCATGAGGAAATCATTGGACATAACTTGCTTATACAAAAGCAGGCATGAGGTTATCATTGGACACAACTTGCTTATACCAAAGCAGGCATGAGGTACCAGTAATCATTGGACACAGCTAGCTTATACAAAAGCAGCCATGAGGTAATCATTGGACACAGCTTGCTTTACACAAAAGCAAGCATGAGGAAATCATTGGACACAACTTGCTTTATACAAAAGCAGGCATGAGATTATCATTGGACACAACTTGCTTATACAAAAGCAGGCATGAGGTCATCATTGGACATAACTTGCTTATACAAAAGCAGGCATGAGTTACCAGTAATCATTGGACACAACTTGCTTATATAAAAGCAGCCATGAGGTAATCATTGGACACAACTTGCTTATATAAAGTCAGGCATGAGGTTATCATTGGACACAACTTGCTTATACAAAAGCAGGCATGAGGTCATCATTGGACACAACTAACTTATACAAAAGCAGGCATGAGGTACCAGTAATCATAGGACATAATACGCTTATACAAAAGCAGGCATGAGGTTATCATTGGACACAACTTGCTTATACAAAAGCAGGCATGAGGTAATCATTGGACACAACTTGCATATACAAAAGCAGCCATGAAGTCGTCATTGGACACAACCTGGTTATACAAAAGCAGGCATGAGGTATTGGTAATCACTGGACACAACTTGCTTATACAAAGCAAGCATGAGGTACTGGTAATCATTGGACACAACTTGCTTATACAAAAGCAGGCATGAGATCATCATTGGACACAACTAACTGATAGAAAAGCAGGCATGAGGTACCAGTAATCATTGGACACAACTTGCTTTATACAAAAGCAGGCATGAGGTCATCATTGGACACAACTTGCTTATACAAAAGCAGGCATGAGGTAGGCACTGGACACAACTTGCTTATACAAAAGCAGGCATGAGGTACCAGTAATCATTGGACACAACTTGCTGATACAAAAGCAGGCATGAGGTTATCATTGGATACAACTTGGTTATACAAAAGCAGGCATGAGGTACTGGTAATCATTGGACACAACTTGCTTATACAAAAGCACGCATGAGGTACTGGTAATCATTGGACACAACTTTCTTATACCAAAGCAGGCATGAGGTACTGGTAATCACTGGACACAACTAGCTTATACAAAAGCAGGCATGAGGTTATCATTGGATACAACTTGCTTATACAAAAGCAGGCATGAGTTACTGGTAATCATTGGACACAACTTACTTATACAAAAGCAGGCATGAGGTAATCATTGGACACAACTTGCTTATACAAAAGCAGGCATGAGGTAATCATTGGACACAACTTGCTTATACAAAAGCAGGCATGAGGTAATCACTGGACACAACTTGCTTATACAAAAGCAGTCATGAGGTTATCATTGGACACAACTTGCTTATACAAAAGCAGGCATGAGGTACCAGTAATCATTGGACACAACTTGCTTTATACAAAAGCAAGGGTTGAGTTAATCATTGGTGAATTGCACTATTAAAAACACCATGCTAACAGAATTACACCAGTTCGGGCATATGTGTTTTCAAAATACAATTTCTGGTCATTTGTTGTCATAGTTGTTTGTTTTTGAAATACTATATACACATTTTCATTTCAAGTATACATGCCAGAAGCAAGGGTCAGTCTCTTTGCCACATGTGTGTCACCTGCTATTCAAGTCTCTCCCATTCCTCATGTGAGGACCTGCTTGTTCAAATCTCTTAATCTCTATGATAGATTTTTGGTACATGTTTTGATCACATCATTCTCTTGAATAAGCAAGATCTATAAGCATTTGCTTTGTAATTTTGATACAGTTTTGGCTCCCAAAACCCTTAGAGAGAATAAAAAAGGATTTTTACTTCTTGTGATACAAAATTCTAATTAAATAATTGCAAATCATTAAATACTCTAGTTTTGTGTTTAAATACATATCAGGACACAACGATATCACAATATCCTTCAATATAAGCCTCCCTCATTTATAGCACAGGTCATGAACAGTTTATTGTAACATCCCAGTATAAAGCCCCATTACTTAAAAAACAGACCACTTCTGTTGCTCCCATTAATAGTATTATCATAACAACCCTTCATAAACCCCCGATACTTATAAACAGTTCACTTGTGTATCTTCCATGTACAGTGTGATCATAACAGCCCTCATTATAAAGCCCCATCACTTATAACACTGGCTGCTTGTGCGGCTCCCATGAACAGTGTTATAACATTCTTTTGTAATGTACCATCACTTATAACACAGACCACTTGTATGACTCCTATGAACAGTGTTATCGTAACATCCATTTATTATGTGCCATCACTCATAACACAGACTGCTTTATTACATAAATCTTACTTTTTTCTTTATGGGAGAAAGTGTTACGAATATGTAATTTAATTACTTGTGTTAATTTTAAATTCTTTTTCATTTTATTTTTGTATCATTACATTTTACTGTAATGGTTATTTTCACGGGATCTGATATTTTTGAAAGAGATATTATGTTTATATAAAACGTAGTATGACTCGCATAAGCACGATTTTTGCATGCCATAGTTTGTCAATTTGAGTAAACACTATGCGAAAATGATTGGTTATTGCCAAAGTCATTTCCTGGACCACGTGAAATAGCATTGTTTATTGCGAAATAGCCACGCTTTCCATCGTGTGCACCTGAAATGACGTCTTAGTTCAGTTTAAAAATACTCAGATCCCCATGAAATATTCAGTTGTACAATATATCTTCAAGAAGAAGGATATATTTCTATTAGGTGCCGTAAAGAGTTGTATTTTTACATCTTTGGAGCTCGAGATGTTTTATCATAGATGATAGCTTTTTCAGAAGTTCATCTATTTTTTAGAATATAATAATTTATTCCCTGGAGAACTATACAAGTGACAAAGACATTCGATGGAAATTTATTCTAAATTGAAACATTACAAGTTGTGGTTCAACGTGGAACTCTTGACATTCGTATAAAGACTTCACCTGATGTCATCATCCTCCATCTTGGAACGTCATCAAGATTCGAACCTGGATTCAGTTAAAACTATTTAGTGATAGAACTTGTATTTTTTCAGTACTAGGATAACTGTTTGGATTGTCTTCACAAACTGTAAGTCCTATTTTCTATTTTCACCTTTTCCCTGTGTTTTCTAGGGAAATAAATTATTTTTGTTAAAACTTACAAAGCTTGTTGGTTTCACTCTTTTCTTTTTGTTACTTTTGAACGAGCCTATACATAACACATCATTTTTAACACTGGCCACTTGTGTGGCTACCACAACAGCATTATATAGATTATGGTTTGAAAACAAATTCTGTTATAATATTATGTTAAGGGTGTGTATTATCAGCATCTACTGGAAAAATGTCAAATACTGGCTTATGTAAAAGAACAAGTTTTTATTATAATTAATCCATGTTATGTTTTTTACTGCAAGCAAGACAAAATTATACTGTTATCTACTATAAAAGGTAAATTTCATGTCAGTAAATTGTCATTGAATCATTATAAGTTGGCTTATCAAGCAAATGTAATTTGAAATATACTTATAACATGTAACTAAGCTATTTTTAAAAAATATTATTGGATAGTTAACAATATTTTATATGACATCAAATTTTCAACATCTATAATAATAATAATAATAATAATAATAATAATAATAATAATGATAATAACAATGGCAGTAATAATTTTCTTTTATTACAGTGTCTAATTAAGTGCATTTAGTAGGATTAAGCCAGGCTTCAATAAGGTTGAAAATATAATGCAAGATTTTTGGAATGTTAATCTAGGCCCCCAGTCCATGATTACAATAATATTTGCAAAGCCAAAATCTGTCACCTGAAGCGCACATATACATATTCTGTTTATATTAAATAATGTATGTATTTTCTTGTCAATGCAGCAAATGCTATATAAATAATGCAACTATGTCAATATAACAACAGGATTTGGTGTTGACATAAGCCATAAAAAGTTTTGAGATGCATTATTATATCTAAATACCTTTCTTTTGATACTGTTTACAAATGGGTAATGCATGATATTCATCTTTTATGAATGCCAAATTACTGCAATAACTTAAGTTACACAAACAATATGAAGTAGTAACACCATCATGTCTACCAATCTCTGTAAAAAGTTTATAACTAGAACATCTGAATCTCGAAAGAGCTTTACAGGCATAAATAGGTAATTCTGAGGAAATATATTTCTCAACATTAGTATTATTTTATGACATTGATAATGCCTGCATTATGACACTGCAAGATTTTGTCATGCCAGTTCTGCCGAATGCAATCCATCACTCTTTGACAGATCCATTGCTGTTACAAATCAACATTTCCAACATTCATACAAAGGCAAAACCATGTAACACATCCATTATCATCTAATGATTTAAGTATTTTGTATGATTCTGCTGAGGATCTGTTCCTATTCATATGTAACAATTTACACCAATATTTAACACACCTAGAGTAATATGTAACACACAATGGTAGTCTGCCACATTGCCCATGAGCAACATAATTATTCATATTATGTGAGATACATACATATTATCTGAAGCTGCTTTGAACATTCTGAATGTGTGTGTCCCCAACTGTCAGAACCATAACAAAATATAGGTTTTACCATAGCATCAACTATTTTAAAGGCATTTACGCAACTAAAGTATCCAAATTTTCTTTGGTAATAAAAGCCATAGCAAATTAATATTCCATGATACTAAGAAATTGTTTAATTACAATTACCGGTATATACAATTAGTCTGCATGCTGCAAAAGTATGATTACCAGTTCCTTCTGATGTCATAAAAATAATGAACAATATTACAGATGGTTATAATTACTGACTTGGTTACTACAGGCCTGGTCATAGTGACTACTGACTTGGTTACTACAGGCCTCGTCATAGTGACTACTAACTTGGTTACTCCAAGCCTTGTCATAGTGACTACTGACTTGGTTACTCCAAGCCTTGTCATAGTGATTACTGACTTGATTACTCCAGGCCTGGTCATAGTGACTACTGATTTGTTTACTCCAGGCCTTGTTAAAGTGACTACTGACCTGGTTACTCCAGGCCTTGTTATAGTGACTACTGACTTTGTTCCTCCACGCCTTGTTAAAGTGACTATTGACCTGGTTACTCCAGGCTTTGTTATAGTGGCTATTGACTAGACTATTAAATTTTACTCCACTCCTTGTTATAGCGACAACTGACTTGCTTACTCCAGGCCATGTCATTTGAACTACTGACTTGCTCACTCCGGGCCATGTCATTGTGACTACTGACTTGCTCACTCCAGGCCATGTCATTGTGACTACAGACTTGATCACACCAGGCCATGTCATTGTGACTACTGACTTGATCTCTCTAGTTCTCATCATAGTGAATGAAAGTTGTAATTTATTCTCTTTAACTTACATGAGCTGAAGTTGCTCTTGGGATTTTCTGACCTCAGATTCTTTTTGGCACATTCAAGACATGGGTATGGACTGCATTATCTCATACTTGTTCTGTTCAACCTGTTAGCACATACAAATACAAGTAATGACATAATTAGTCCTGTTGTTTTGACTTGAAGTTATTATATTCTTAGCAGCCTTATTCATTTTCTTTTGTAAATTCAACAATTTGATATCAGTCATATCCATTATGTATGAATATATTCTATTCATATATGTTTACTTTATATCAGTCATATCCATTATGTATGAATATATTCTATTCATATATGCATACTTTATATCAGTCATATCCATTATGTATGAATATATTCTATTCATATATGTTTACTTTATATCAGTTATTCTGCCTCATCCTTATGTGTATATTCTATTCATATATGTATACTTTATATCAGTTATGTCCATTATGTATGAATATATTCTATTCATATATGCATACTTTATATCAGTTATGTTCATTATGTATGAATATATTCTATTCATATATGCATACTTTATATCAGTTATGTTCATTATGTATGAATATATTCTATTCATATATGCATACTTTATATCAGTTATGTCACTTCATCCTGTATGAATATATTCTATTCATATATGCATACTTTATATCAGTTATGTCCATTATATATGAATATATTCTATTCATATATGCATACTTTATATCAGTTATGTCCATTATGTATGAATATATTCTATTCATATATGCATACTTTATATCAGTTATGTTCATTATGTATGAATATATTCTATTCATATATGTTTACTTTATATCAGTCATATCCATTATGTATGAATATATTCTATTCATATATGCATACTTTATATCAGTCATATCCATTATGTATGAATATATTCTATTCATATATGTTTACTTTATATCAGTTATTCTGCCTCATCCTTATGTGTATATTCTATTCATATATGCATACTTTATATCAGTTATGTCCATTATGTATGAATATATTCTATTCATATATGCATACTTTATATCAGTTATGTTCATTATGTATGAATATATTCTATTCATATATGCATACTTTATATCAGTTATGTCACTTCATCCTGTATGAATATATTCTATTCATATATGCATACTTTATATCAGTTATGTCCATTATATATGAATATATTCTATTCATATATGCATACTTTATATCAGTTATGTCACTTCATCCTGTATGAATATATTCTAGTCATATATGCATACTTTATATCAGTTATGTCACTTCATAATATATGTATATATTCTAGTCATATATGCATACTTTATATCAGTTATGTCGCCTGATCCTGTATGAATATATTCTATTCATATATGCATACTTTGTGTCAGTTATGCTGCCTTATTCTGTATGAATATATTTTATTCATATAATCATACTTTATATCAGTTATGTTGTCTCATCCTGTATGTATATATTCTATTCATATATACATAATTTATATCAGTTGTGCTTACTTATCCTGTATGTGTATATTCTATTCGTATATGGATACTTTATCAATTATCAAAGTTATTAGAATTTTCTCTGATTTGTGTCTATATAGGATTCTGTGTAAAGAATGAACATGACAGATATCCTGTTGAATTTACATATTTATTTCTATATATTAACTGGCACATGGGCCTATTTACTTATCATGTCATTATAATTGTTTGCAAATGACATTTTCTTCATAATTCATACATGTGACTTAAAATTTGTTTTTTTCCCATTATAATTGAATTATTTATTGCACATGCTCAAGGCAATAAATACGTAAATTTCCTAGTAATTGTCTTTGATACAGTTCAAAATTTAACTTCATGGCCTATCCTAAGATTCACTTGTAACTGATGAAATTAAACAAAAAAAATATGTACCTTGTGTTTTTTAAGTTCCACAGCTTTGCTTTAGAATCACAGGGGTTCGTTACAAAGAAAATCTGGAGTATCCATCAGTGAACCAAGGGATGGGAGGCCTGACCTGTAACAATATAACATCCCTTGATTCATTGACGGATAGTCCTAATTTTCTTTGTAACGAACCCCTGTGGTAGAATTGTTACAGAAACTTGAAATATCTTAAGTACTTCCATAAAAATATATATAATATACTGTTCATACAAGTCATAGTCAGCTATTTATTTGTCATGTTATTTGCCCTTGCAAAATGATTCAGAAATTTCTCTATCAGCTTCCTCACAAGTAAGCCAGCCGCTTGGTTTATTTATATCGCTTCGCGATTTCTCGACAAAGAGCGAAACCTTCATAGATTCCAAATTGTGGCGTTATTTCAAGTTGCTGCCCCAACTTTTACAATGTTCGTTTCCGGGTACAGCAAAGGCGCAGTCTGCCTCACAGAACAACTTTTGCTTTAAGGTAGCTGCTACCAAAAGTGTTTTTTCAATGCGACTATGAATACTGGACCTATATGATACATTGTTTAACTGTAACTAACATTTGAACGTTAAAGGAGTGGAGCAATTAATTATTTTCTAGTAAAAATCTTATGTCTTTTCTTGATCAGAATATATGAAATATACAATACAGTATTCACGTCTTGTTTTAGAGCTGAAACGATTGTCAGGAGATTTTTGGGCGAATATTCGAACAGAAATATTGTATTAAATATGTTTGTGTACTCAGTGAGATCAGCAGCATTTTCGTAAAAGAAATAAACAAGGCGAAATGTAATCTATGCAACGTTGAAATAATTATAATAGTAAAGGGGATTACTTAAAGCTTGGTATTTAAAAAAAAAGTCTTCTTACGGTTTAGCAGAAAATCCCAATGTCTGATCTAGGCATTGTATAGTGGATCAAAAGTCAGTCCCGTACGACATGACAGGTGTGTATACATTCTGGAAACCTGTAATCTAGTGAACCAAATTTAATTTAACTAGATTCGCCGTGTTATTTTGATTGTAAACACTTTCAGTAACTGTTGTGGTCGTCCCCGCGTTTACTTAAAACCTTCTGCCCTTTACCGTTCGTCTTAAATTTAATTTAGTTAGATTTAGGTATCTTAGTTCACAATAATTCCAATTTTTATGAATTGACCGCGTTTTCTACGTTTTGATTGGATGTAAACGGTCACGTGATACTGAGCTGGAATTTTAACACATCGATAAATTCTGCGGACTACTTTTGGTTCCCTGTTTCCAGGTCATTTGATGTGAAGTTTTATCTATATCAACGCCTTAGACCCTAATAATAACAACAAGCCCCCCCCCCCCGCTCCCCTTGATTTCCGATCAAAATTACAAACCCCACAGTGTAATTGCACAGACTTTCCTTAGTACTAATATTAGTACCCCTTCTCCTACTTCGTGGACGGGGTACTAACATGAGCCTATGTGTGTCAATGGAGCAAGCCGGGTGTGATTCACACCCGGCACTTTTTTTTAACCTAATATAAACAATTTTGAACATGTTCCTTGCATATAATGAAATAAATTGAGTAATCCTCTTTTTTAATACCGGAATTATTGCAAATCATTGTAGAAATAATTGTAAAATCTCGTTTACCTTTCTTATCCGATATTTTCGTTTAGATCGTCCGCCATATTAGTTCAAATAATGACTACTTCCGTTCTCAGCTTTGTTTGTTTGTGTGTTATATAGGGACATTGAGGCCTTATTTGGAAATGTAAACAAATGGTAGTAAAACTATGGCGCGGTTTGAGTTAGAAATACTGCGCGTTAAAAGTAAATATGGTTTATCGTTGACTTTGAAATTCCACCAAGAAGCCATTATTCGCCACTTGATTGATAAAAAAAGATGTATTTGTCCTGCTACCCACTGGATTTGGAAAGACACTGACTTTGCCTTTTCTCAACAAAAACTGGTTTCCACTATTCAACAATTAATAACATAGCGTAGAATATCCAAATATGGTAAGGCAAGCCTTATTTAGAAAAGGGGTCACGGCGAGAGTCTTGCGTTATCTGTCATGGCGGACACGGTGAGGTTAGTGTAACCATGCCAATTTATTTTATCGTGTAAGGGCTTAATAAATTCATAATAAGCCAAACTTCTTTCACAACATGATTATACTTATGTAGTAGATTTCTACACTATTTGTTTTTCTGACTTCAGTGATGATTTTTTTTTTTTTTGCTCCATTACATGATATGGGATCAGTTCGTAGCCTCAACCACAACAAATCAAGTTGAGGCTACGACACCGTAGCTAAGACCTTCCTGCACAGGGTAAAAAGATTATGGGGTCTAGCGTGATATGAACATTAGGCTGACACTGCAGTTTTGGTGGGAAAATGTAACATTTTAACATGATGTGTATGCTTAGGCGGTGAAATGTAGCATTGTAACATTATGTCTATGTTCAGACTCTAACTGAAATGCTACGACATGAGATTCCGTGGATCGAAGAACAGTAGGAGGGTTGAGCGGTTAAAGGTGCTAACGATACTTTTCAACATTTTTAGATATTCAGAACGAAAGGTTGAAGTGGATTTTAAAGTATCTGTATGGTTACCATCTAAGTTATGTTGTAATGTTTCTTAAAAGGAGTTATTTCTTATCGTGAATCACTGGTGATATATTATGTTTTTACTTTGAATGACTTGCAATTTACATTTTTAAAACAAGTCTCCTTTTCATTTTTGTTTTCAGTTCTGGTAAAAGAACATATCAACAGCTGGCACCTTTACTGTCAGAAGCTAAATGATAGCATACTATTTTAGCATCTTATACCAGAACTCTGAATTGCAAAAGCCACTGTTCAAGAGAATTAAACAACAAATGGCACATGTTCTTACTATGACGCTTTAATGGAGAAAACAAAGCACACTGTGTTATGGTTATTTTCCATGTTAAGATGAAAGGCACGTCAACATGTTTAGGAATTTATACGGGAAACCGTACTTACCGTTATATCAGGGATTGTTTCACTGTTGAAGAATGTAGCAAGTTACATAAAGTATGCAATACTAGAAACAAATTTTCTCCATTGTTGAATGTTGCAATAAAATTGTCAGATTGGTAATTTTTACAAGAGTTCCTTGGTAAACATAACTTGCACTTCCTTTTTCCACAATTTACCATAAGATCTTGGATTTATATATGAAACTAGAAGCCCAAAATATGCGTTCACCATTATATTTTAGTGAAAGAAAGACTGCCTTATTCTCGAAAATGTTTATGCTTTCCACAATTGTAAAAAAAAGTGCTAAACGGTATATGTCCGTTTTAAATAGAAAGGGGATCAATGAAGTTTCTTTTCCTCGAAGAAATGGCCGCTCTTGGTACAAATAAAATTTAATCCTTAGCAGAGTCATCCTCCAATCAGATCTCCACTGTCATACGTGAAGATCTATGGGGGTCATGTTCTTATCAGCCAATCAGAGGAAGTCTTATATTTTTGCGTTTGGGAGACAGCGAAGTATGGCTAAAGAACATTAATGTGTGCCGAACGATTTGATTTACTTACAAATTTCTGAAAGTTCCATATCCATTGGCTAATTCAAAGGTCACCAGAACACGACTCTTAAGCGATCGCAGTCAGATCTTCACGTAGGGCAGTGGAGATCTGATTTTAACCTGACTGGGTCATCCTCATGTCCACTTGCATCAGGAGCTGAAAGTTCATCTTTAACAGATTTATTGAATGGAATGGACTGGTAGTACCCATGATATTCATCTGGTATTGTCCATAAAGCACAGACACAACAGATCCGCGTTCTTAGCAGCAGAGATTGCTAATTTTGTCCCGAACCTTTGAGTCAAAGTTATGGCTCTGATGGAGTTTGGTCTACCTCTGATTATACCTGAGGTCACCAGCATCTATCTGATGTCTTGTTCAAATGCATTGTTCACACAAGAAGCTGTTTGGTGTTTCCTTTCTGACCTGAATCCATTTTATCCTCGACAAGTTTACTCTTTCCCCTTTTGTGTCTATTTTCACAATTCGTACAGTTTCCTTCTTCAATTTGTTTAAATCCATTAAGTCATTATACTTCAATCGAATTACAATACAGAGCTTAAACCTCGTTGCAGGTGATACCACTGTTTCCACTGTGAAGGAACATACGCCTTGGTCCTTCTTTGTATTTTCATTGACGGCATGAATTTAAGCACATTCTATTTCTGAATGTCCACGTTCTACAAATTTCTGATCAGTGCAAAATGGACACTCTTCTTCCTTGGGACGGAAAGAAGACAAATTGTAATCATTCCAGAAAATGTTTCTGTACACCTTTTCCTGAACATATTTCTTGGCAGCTTCTCTGTACTTTTGTACGTAAAGTGAGTGCATTTTTCCAATATTTAAGTCACGTGAAAAGTATTCCTTTCTGTGTCTTTTCTCGAACTCTAGCGAAATTATTGATGTGGTAATGAACAAACTGAATGTCAGTTTCTGGTGTTTTACCTGTTGGAGGGTGTGAGCCCCTACCATCTATACCAGTGAAACTTACATGTACTTTAGTCCTCATTGCATGTTCAACAGGTTTTTCTTGCCAATATCTAATGCCCTTAGGAAAAAGGTTCTGCACACATGAAATTTGTCCGGACCAACAATTGTGTAAAATGCCTGAGGCACCTTTCTTCTTTTCCACTATGAAACTCGTTTGGGTTATGTCTGCTCCACATACCGACAAATAAAACTTCTCTGCTTCTCATATCACCTACACTCCAGTAAGTCTGAAAGTTTTCCTTTCGTTGAACATGCTATTTTTCCTGAACACTTACAGTGGGAGTAGTCTACAGATTTTCCTGTTCTTGCTGGAATTGTTTTCCCATACTTATTAACATAAACATCGCGTTTTGGTCTCCTTTATTTACGAATATTTGCCTTCCACTTCTCTGAATTTGTTTTTTTTTTGTTTTTTTTTTTTTTTTTTTTTTTTCGAGAAAGGTTCTTTCGTCTTTGACTTTGATAATTAGCATCTTTGTGTTGTTACATACAGCACTGAATGTCTTATAGGCTGATGTTTGGACGGGGTGCAGATTTTATCCTGTTAAGCTGTTCTCGGTGCTCTTAAGTAATATGCCTTCAAGTCATCGATTACGTATTTCATCATCGACTACAGGAACATTTGGATCAGTAGCAGCTCACAGGTTGAAATCTCCGTCTTGCATGCCATGCTTGTTTGCACATCTGTCACGCTTGTTTGCCTTGCATTTTCTTTTCAAATAATCATAATGATCTCTTCCCTTTATTATAATGTGGCCAATAGGTCTTGGTTCAGTAATGAGATGGCGCTAGCAGATCCGGTTGAACATAAAATACTGGGTCGAATGGTTGACTTGAAAATATTCAAAGTGGACGATTAAAGATATGTGCCACGCATAATGGCACACAGTCCATCATATCTGAATTCCATGGTCCATCTTTCTTCACTTCCTTTCAATTTAATAAATCTGGTTTGTTTTTCAGGTGTCAGCTTCTTAGTAAAAGTAACAAAGCACAGATAATGCATAATATTCTCCTCTAGATATTTAGCTATTTTAGCTCTCAGATCCTTGATTGACATATAATGGTCCAAATGTTCTAAAACAGATGGCATTAAGAAGTAGCCATCTGGGTTAATCGTCCTTCTTTCCTTTTTATTTCGGGCTAAAATCTTGTCCAGACGAATGGTGTCTGATGTATCTAGAGCTTTCTTAACGTTCATACTCTATCTTATTGCTTTGAAAGACAAGAGCTGTATCTTCATTTGTATTATTTTCAAATTGAGACATGTTACTGATATCCTCTGCATTTGATAGTTCCATTTTTTATCATTGTGAGAGCTATTGGAAGGATCAGTCTCAAACTGATCATTTTCAAAATCATTTTGTAAATGAAAGGTTGTCCCTTCTGTTGATAAATTTGTTCTGCTCCATTTTGTCGTATTTTCTGTAAACATTTTTTCATTGGTTGTCTTTTGATGTCTTCTACTCCTTTTCCAGTCTCTATATCGGTTGTTCGGATGCTGCTTTTATTTCTTCTCTTTCCAACTAATTTCCATTTTACCTCATAGTATGTTAGTGTATAGTCATCTGTGCAAAAGAGGAAACATCTTCATTTCATGGGACATAATCGATGTCACTTTGCTTATTTATATTTGAACTGGTAGCAGGAAGATAACACTTTGATGGAATATAGTCACTGTCAATGTCCTTGTTTGTATTTGTCTTTGCTAATTTGCTATTTGAATTTTAGAGGCAAGTTTCCTTTTAGTGTTGTGTGAGGTACTTCTGAACTAAAGAAGCTTAGATTTCGCTTACTTGTATTTTCTTCTTTTTAGTGTATAAATTAGGTTCATCACGTCTTGATTTTTGGTCAGCAAACAATGTCGGTTTCGAAATCAGTAATTAGATCCCTTTTCTCTGGTATCAATTATTCTAAAGTTACTGAACGTTCACCAACTTCAGCTACCAGGGCTCCTCCTTCTCCTTCTTCTTCTTCTGATGTGTAATAGTGGAAACACGACAGCAACATGGCGACTTACTTCTCGTCTCCAAGCTTCGAATCCAAAACTTTTCTAGTCGCGGAGATAAAACGAAAAATATGTTGATGAAACTTACTAGCGACAAAACACTAGGCGCGAAGAATACCTTCTTCACACACGTGTAGACTGCAATTCATCAACAGTCGTAACATGTTTTTTGTTTGTTTTTTGTTTTGTTTTTCTTTTAATTACGATAAATTTGGTCCATGGGCCAGCCTAGGCCGATTGAACTGATTTAGTCCAATCGGGCCCCGCGCTCACAGGGGTCCCGCGCGTTAGTAATTTTTTGAAATACACCTATAGAGAGAAAGTAATTTTAAAGCGATTAAGAAAATTTATATCATATAAAACTTGTTTAAAAGTTTACTTCCAAATGCCGTGCTCACAGGGGGCTCCGCCAAAATGATCCGAATAGGACCCCGCGTTTGCTAAGGCCGTTACTGGGTGAGTCCACAAGTAAACTAAGTCCAAGACATACC
Source organism: Megalonaias nervosa (assembly GCA_016617855.1). Taxonomy (NCBI): domain Eukaryota; kingdom Metazoa; phylum Mollusca; class Bivalvia; order Unionida; family Unionidae; genus Megalonaias; species Megalonaias nervosa. The sequence continues at coordinate 75,926 of JAECUM010020135.1, forward strand.
TTCAAAAACGCACACACGACACATTGTGCCAAATTCAATGGGGTATCATTCTATAGATTAATGGCTCTAACAGCACTTTCTAATCCTCATAGTCTTGCATCTTTTGATTGATAACAAAAATGTATTCTGCTCTCATACATGGTTCTAATAATAAGGCGGGGTAATTCTGGAACGATCCGCTTCACTTTAGTTTGTGATGCGAAGTATGGATTGTGACAAAGATTCTGATGCTTATGACGACAGACCGAGCCTGGCAATGCAACAGCATCATTTTCTGTGATGAGGCAAGATCGTGCATTGGCCTTTTTGTATCACACACTAGTATGATTCGTCATTTTTCTTGCTAAAAAGCATCTTTGAGACTAAACTGGTTGCTATTTCTAGATAAGTATATCTTGCGAAAACATCTCTTCCCTTGGACCCTCCTTTTGATACTTGATGGCATATTGGACGACATGTCATGTGAATATTGGTAACTACATTTCTTGGATTTAGTTTACCTTCAGATTCTGTGTGGCAAATTTATAACCATTTCCTAAATAAAACCCAGACATTCGCGTGGATTATTTGTAATATGTTTTGAAATTGCATTGTAATTTTATTCAAAGCGATTAAACTTTTTCAATAAAGCAAGATATCACACACACACACACACACACACACACACACACACATATTTAACAATATACATCTCTCTCAAATACCCGCCCTCTCCATTGTAAGTGCATTTCTCTCTCTCTCTCTCTCTCTCTCTCTCTCTCTCACACACACACACACACACACACACACACACACACACACACACACAACCGCTCTAACCTCTCCTTCCCTCACCTGTTTCTGGCTGGAGAGACCGAAGGTGATAGAGTCCCATTTATGGTCAGCTACTTCTAAAAATGATGTACTCTTCGTAGCATAAATGTCAACATGCTGCCAGTATATATTTCCAATTTTTATGAGAATCTTAAATTTAAAAACTCTCCTATTAAACGTTATGTAGGATTTATAAACGACAAACAAATTAACATTTCTGCCGCCTTGTCGCTAGAATCCTACAAAATAAATGGCTTCTTGTTAATTTCCCCTTGTTTCTATAACCATCCATCATGTGAAATCTAGTATTAACTTCATCTTATCTCTATAATCACCCATCAATTAAAACCAAAGAACATTTATAACGTTAGACATCTGTTGGAGTCCAGACAGGCCCACATATATTAAATCTAAGGCGTCATGTTGATTCCCGTTGGACCACATACGAGCCCGCACATGATATGTGTGGTGTGTGTTGGGTAGTAGATCACTGCCTGTGTGATACCTGGGTGATGGACAGTCATAGTGTATGCTAAAACTGTGGATTTTTTTTAACACAGGATGTCCTATGGTCGCTAATAACCCACAAAAAGGTGTACTAATTTTAAGTTCCCACTGTCCCCAACCTAAAATGTTAATTTCCTGATTGGTTCTGGAATCTTTCTACACTATTTAGCATAGAATTCCCCGTTGGTTCTCAGGTACCATTTTGTAGTCTAGGGTGTCATTTTTCAAACAAGATATTATTATGACCTGTATGTTAAATTTCTATTAGAGGCGTTTTTAACCTTATTCACAAAGGAATTCCGCTTGGCTCCCACGTGCCATATTTGGTCCTCGAGTGCCAGTGTGAAATCACACACACACACACACACACACACACACGCACGCACGCACGCACGCACACACACACACACACACACACATCTACTTCAGAACATCATGTATTGAGCTACTTTGTTTGCTTAAGATTATAGGAAACCCCTCAAAAATGAATGATATAAGATTATTATTTTAAACAATTTAAACTAATAAGCAAAAAAAAAAAAAAAAGAAAAGAAACATTAAACTTTAATAAAACTACAGATTTCTGTAGAAAGACAAAGCACACAACTCCAATTCATTAGGTGAATCTGACACCTTATTTTTGGAACTTTTTCACAGGTAATTTAACTTAATAGTATCTTAGTTAGCTAGATAGGACTTCTGTTCGTGTTATATAACATGTTAGTTACTTAGAGAGGTCTTTTATTCGTGTTATAGTATGTTAGTTAGCTAGAGGGGATTCTATTCGTGTTATACTGTATTTTAGAATGGACTTGACTCCTTTCTGAATTTTGCTTGAAGAGTTCACTTCCATGAATGAATATGCAAATTATAATACCACGTTAAGGATATTCGTCAAACGTAGAGTTATCTTTGTATAAATATTTAATTATGCTTGAAAACGTTTACATCTTTTGTATGCACTGGACACCTATCAAAAGAGTGTTCTTGTTTTCGTTATAGGATAGCGCAAGAATTTGCTCGCTACAAAACTTGTTCGATGCTACCGTAATAGATAGTAGGGGAGGTAACTCGTATCTATTATATCCACCAGCTTCAGATGGATACGAAATTAGATCGACAATCAATATTTAGCAAATGACGTAGAGTAGGATACCTGAGAACATTTGACAGGTAAGTACCTATGTATATTCGTATTTACTCAAAATACAAAATTAGATTAGATTCTGATTAGACTCTTATTCACAAGCCAGTAATTTAATAATCTGAATGATCTGACATTGGTTCAATTACAATTTGCCTACATATACTTCAGGCATTATCCTTTACATATATTACTGCAAGTGGACAAAGGTATCAATAATCCTACAAGGTAAATAAATAGGGCTGTATACAAACTTGATATAAACTTGGTAAATAAAGTTGTGGGGTTTTTTGCATTCGTGTCTTTTTTCACACACATTGATTCATTGACAGTCTTTTGCCCAACAAACGATAATGGTTTCCTCTTAGGAGAACCTTACATAATTGATATTTTTACATCAAAGGTAGGAAATATCGATCCGGTCTGTAAACGAATGGTTACTTATGATTAGATCGTTTTCATGTATTAACGCTATCGTTGTTACATTAATTTCGTGCCCTAGTTTTAAGTATAAAGGTTGGCAGTAACCCAGCTACACGAAGTTCGCGTTCACAATGGTAATATGAGTACTGTTATGGAAGGTCAGCTTCGGATATCTTCTGAGCCATTGATGCTAATCGTACTGAAGGATAGCTTATAATTCCAGAATTAGCTGGTAGTTTTGCACATAACGATGATGATTAGGAAATGATACGAATGTTACCGTGGTAACAGAAAAATATGAAAATCATATTTGTCAATCATATTAGAATTAGAAACCACTTGATTAGTTTTCTCCTTAAGAATAACAAATAGAATTATTCTATGAAGATTAACATATAACGTATATATATTGTTTATCATATTTATGACATTTAATTCAGTATAATACATTTTGTGATCGTTCCTTCGAGAGCAGATTATCTAGACATGCATCGAAAGAGAGTTTATTTTTCGCATTTTTTTTTTCTTCACATTTTGTGCAATATCATACACCATAGTGATCATACATCTTCGAGCTGTTGATATTTTCTTGCCATGAAGAGAGCTTATCCACCCCCTTCGTCGTCGTCGTCGTCAGCACCAGCAGCAGCAGCACCAACAGCACCACCATCACTGTGGCTGTGACTGTCAGTGTCGAACATACATTTACCCTTTGTTTGACATGGAGTAAACATATTCAGCAAGTTCTATTCTGAATTTAAAAACAAAACAAAAAAAAAAAAAAAAAAAAAAAAAAAAAAAACAACAACAACAACAACAGGAAATGCGTTAATTGGACACGTACACAACATAGAGGCTAAAGTGACCTAAACACAAACCTTAACCAAGGGAGTGGTTGACAACTAGCTGCTAGCGGACAACGCTGTGTGCTCCTCCTTGATACCTTGATGTAGAATTTAAGAGAGAGAGAGAGAGAGAGAGAGAGAGAGAGAGAGAGAGAAACGGATAGTGACTGCTGGGAGAAGTGTCGTCAGTAAGTGTTGGCAGTTACCTCCCTTGAACTGGTTAATTGACAACCATGTAACAGTAACCATTGATAAACATGACGTCGTCTTTCATGAAGCATAGATTATAATTCCAGAATTATCTTCATGAGTGTTCTGTTTGGAAGAAATGCGAGTAATTCAAAGGAATATCTGAATATATGAGTGTAAACTTAGACAACACATGTTAACACAGACACACACGCAGTAATACGCAATAATAATAGTCCTGTTGATTTTCTTCCACAAATGAAAAATTTTTCGTCCATCAAAAAACATGTAAACATCCACATCACTTAATATAATATTTTTATGACATTTTGTGCAATATCATACATCATACCGTTCCATAAATTCTAATAATATACCAGCAATGTTAAAGATTTCTACACTTTAAAAAAAAAAAAAAAATGCTTTTTGAGAGCTTTACAATATAAATAAAATTGTTAATGAGGTCTTACCATTATGCAGAAGCATCTTAGATGATAAAATGAATATTTTGCTATAGTCATTTTGTTTCTTTTCCTGTCAATTAATGCAACGCCATTCTATAATGTGACCTGAAGCTGCACATGCAGCGCGCTGGATAGCTGCATATATAGTGTGACGTAACAGATATATGTGTGTGATGTAACACTAGATAGATTAAAGTGATCTAAAGATGCCGGGATTAGAACAATTTTGCAACTGAGCAATGAGCATATTGTAAAATCCGAGCGATCTCAAGGTACTCTTAGATTGACATCAAGGCCGACTTCGATTAACTGTACGGATGTAATTCGCTGTTATATCATACAATTAAGGTGGCGCTGTACAGTTTCGTATTTTGGATATAGAGGGTTAGAATTTTGAAGAAAAAGGATTTCTCTGGGTTTCTTCACCTGGTGATACTTTGTTATTTCGACAAGACCTTGTATATTTTAGGTATTGTTCTAAGAACCTTTAATTCCCTTTATTTTGGTGTGTGATTGATGGGCGTAATATGGGTTATTGAGTATACAGCTTGACATTACTGCAGATGTGTATCTCTCCAACAACTGTTAGCTTCGCTTGGTCATTTTCACTTCCTGGACTTCAGAGGTAAATTGTAAAAAGAGCCAATAGCTTTTTTCACATTTTATGTGTTTGTTAATTAATTCATTGTACTTTTAGAAGCTGGGTATTTTCTAGTCAGGCAAAATTCATTTTCCCTATTTTAATAGCAGCTAAAGATAGTGTACTTGGACTAATTCTGGGAGATTCTTTTAGCACAAGAGAGTAGTCATTTAGCTGTGTGCTCAGATCTTGTACAGTTTCCACAAATATCATATCCAAAGACGTTTCAGCCACAATACATAAAAGTAACATAAAGGTATACCAACATTTGCTCCACTGTGCATGTTGCAAATGTAAACAACTTCACCATACACCAACCACTCTCTCAAAAGTTCATAATATCTGTAGAGTGCCCCATCTAATGCCGTTGCATCCTCTCAAGGATTGTCGCGAATCAATGGAAGATTATCCACGTCCTAAGAGACTGTTGTCTACGACCGGTGAGCGGAAAGTAGCTGTTGCGAAGAGGGCCATAGTTGAAGATGCTGGTTACACACTGGAAGATATTACCATTGTCATAGACATTAATAAGTCAGTTGTTTCTACTATCTTGAGAATTATTTTTTGCTTAGAAAGATTTGTGCAAGATGGGTCACACATTTACTGACAGCTGATCAAAATCAGACTCGGGTTTAAATCGCCAAATAGCTACGTTCCAAATATAAAAGGAATGACCAGAACGTTTGAATCGGATTGTCACATGGGTTGAATAATGGACTTAAATGAAAATAATAAAGGCTTGATTTGAAGATAATGAGCTGGCTCTGGTAGTATCACCAGATATTTTCATACCTCCAAAGTGTTGCCAAACGTCGTAGAATACTACCGAACCATCCATCCTCGCGCGCACATGTACCAGACGTTACCATCAAACCCATGACTACGCGATAGCACATAAATCGGCCGGTCGTGGTAAACTTCTTGAGGGAGCACAGCGTCATAATTTTGCCATATTCTTCATACTGTCCTGACTGACACCAACTGATTGTGGCTGAATCTCGCATTAAAGAGATTCATTAAATGACAGACGATTTAAAGCCACCATGCCGTTGGAAGTGCAGTTTTCCAGTGTATAAGCAACATACTAAAAAAGTAAATACAAAATGGCATTTAATAATTAGATAGTCACATTGAGAAAATTTGTAGCGGTGGATGGGGAATACTTTCAGGAGATGCACTAAAGTATTGTTCGCTGCTAAAGAACCTTGTTGTAGATCGTCGTCTTATTCAAATTTTATAAATATTCCTCGTATACAACTTAACTGAGTTTTGTAATATAAATTAAATCAAATGGTAACATTTTATTGTAACAGGCCGCACAGGAGCACGTTAATTGAATCGTGTGGAATATACCTATACTTTTAAGTATTGTTACGGATCTGTAGTCTTAAACTAAGTGACACAAAAAAGCGAAACCAACGAGTTTTGTAAAATTCAACATACAATTATTTCCCTACAATACAAAGTGAAAATTTAAAAAGATCGTACAGTATTGTGAATTAAGCCCCAAATAATCCTAAATGTTCTATCACAAGACCAAACGAGTAGAATATTCCGAATTAGTTCCAGGTCTTGAATGTGCCGATATACCAATAGTCTCTATGTACCACAATGATATAATCCATAATGTCTTTGAAATGAGTCCTCAGTAATCACAAAGCAGTGTTTTGTCCAAAAAGTCAATGAATACTTTGCAATTCCAATGAATAATTTACATAAATAATTCCTCTCAAAGTATGTCTTTACACAACTAAAAATGATTCCGCAGACTGAACTTAAAGTAGGAATGAATAATTGTGTTTACCACAGTTTTATATGAAAACCTAATAGACCACGAAATGACCGTGATGTGAGTGTCACTAGTTCGCTTCCAGAACATTCTAAACTCTTTACTAAACGAGATGTATTTCTCGTCATTGTTTAGTAAAATTTGTACCTCTGGATGGAAATTGTCTCACTAACTCCTTTATTAAAATGTGGCTGTCATATCGCCAACAAGTTATAAATCAAAAGAGGAACGAAGTTTGCATATTTATCATTCAAAATAAGTTCGTTATGTGCAGACTCTTTGCACTTTCTAGTTCCGGTCCGGTGGCCTAGTGGTTAGAGCGTCCGCCTCGGATGCGGGAGGTCGTGGGTTCGATCCCCGGCCGAGTCATACCAAAGACTTACAAAAATGGTACTAACAGCTGCCTCGCTTGGCGCTCAACATTAAGAGGTCAGTGTTAGGACTGGTCGGCCTGGTGTCAGGATAATGTGACTGGGTGGGACATCATGCTACATGTCTGCGGCATGATGCCCCAGTGCTAGACATCACTATAAACTGCCACACTGCAGACATCGTAGCGATATGACTGAAAAATTGTTAAAGCTACGTTAAAAATCCAAATCACACACACACACACACACACACACACACACACTTTCTAGTTCAGTTATTGTGTTCGCGAAACTTTATGAGCGCTAACTTTTCTGTCTCCTAACCTTTTGAAGAATATGTGAAGAAGCAGTAGATCGATTGGTTTGTGAATCTTTTGTATTGATTTGTGATCCATGCAATACTCAAATGTTAAATCTTGCTTTAAATATTTTTTAAAATCACTTCTTCAGTATGTTTATCCAACAAACACTGGAAGTTGCAGCAACAAATGGCATTTTAAAGTTATTTTGAAAGTTTTCGAATTTAACAATTGATTTTTTTTCAGGCTAAGTCAACAAAAACATATTATATTATATTATATACTTCGCATAGACATATTATATAATATATTATACTCCATCATTTAGTATAGTAAATGATCCACGATACGGGCATTGTCAATGACATATATCATTCAGTCTAATTGTTACTTACAGAATGTTGATATTTTTTATTTAAGATAATTTGAACGATTATGTCCGTTGGTTTACGAGATTGTGGAAGACAAATACATTATACCAGTGAAAATGTCAACATATGAAAAAGAAAAACTCGCTTAAATGCTGATAATTTTCAATGGCACACACACAGTCAACTTCCATTATGTAACCGTTCGCTTTCATTCAACCTTTCAAGTGTATTGAAAAGGTAATACATATTTTAACGAATGATTTGTTTTTCGTGTCTATTAATCGGCTCTAAACCAGAACTGACAAATCTTTTATAATCCAACATAATTTACTTTTAGGTGCCATTGGAAATGATCAGAATGTAAACTTATTTATATTTTTCAATCCTTTACATTTTTACTGTCCTAATGTATTTATCTTCCACAATATCTTAAACCAACGGGAAAAATTGTTGAAATTAGACTTTGTTGGTCTATCTACATGACGCAATACGGTTAACACACACACACACACACACACACACACACACTTGATGCTTTAGATATGGACTCGTAGAGTGGATCTGCACTAATGTATCACAGTCACATACTGTATTGTTACTAATTTCTTGGTATATTTTATTTCCAAACCCATGCTAGATTTTCACTATTTCTACTGGGGGGGGGGCAGGGGAGATCTCATCCAGCCATCACTTCTTTCTTCGAATTCAGGTGGATATTTAGAATAATGACATTTCTTGAATTTAATTTTTTGACATATCACACATTGGTTTAAAATTATAGAGATTAGCTATCCTGTAGCATATTAATTATTAATTATATATTAAGTAACTGCATATTTTAGCATTGGCTGTAGCTTATTATTATTATTATTATTATATATATATATATATATATATATATATATATATATATATATATATATATATATAA
>JAECUM010020136.1:0-28018 GCA_016617855.1 Megalonaias nervosa
AATACATAATTCACTATTTTGATGTATTTAAGACAAAATTTAATATACGTTCACTTTTGAATTTTTTACTCTGTGAAGTATATTTTGAAAAAAAAAAACGTAAGCACATAATTTATATATTCTGCACTTTCGACTGATTTATATTTAGAATATAAAACAGGCAAGACTCGATAACCATGCCACACATCTGCTTATTATAGACATAAGCAATTAATGTGTCAGTCATAAGTAGCATTCATGAAATTCCTATATGACTGTCTCGTCTAACAGCGAGAACCTACAAATCACAGTAGTATAGTAATATAAGGTTTCTGGCTCAGAGACCCCTCTCCCCCAAACAAGTATAAATTCCCTATCTTAGAGACCCCCAACCCACCCACCACCTATTCCTTATTCGAGTGACATCTACCTTAGATACTCTAGCCCAGACGACGGCTAATAATTTATCGATCGGGGAAATGTATCATATTACAGAGACTTGGTTTTATTTTCCCAGCTGTTCTAAAAGGTACATAATGGAAATTCCAAAGAACATTCTAGAAAGTACGTAATGGAAATTTTAAAGATTACGCAATGGAAATTCCAGAATAACACTATAAAAGGCAGGCAAAATTTTTCTCCGTGTTCATTTAACAAGTGGATCTGTACGTGAGCAGGTAAGTCCTTTCTTATTTTTTAAAGAATTTCATCACCAATTATTAAAACATCAACAGTAGCTATCAGAAATAATTCACTATCGTGCTTATAAAAATAAAATTTAACTTTTCCGTTTACTTTTCGATGACATTCAAATAACTCTCTCATTACTACCCTGTTGACAAAATACTTACGACCTTTTGCAAAAACCTTCGACCGGTTTAAGTCAATAGTTTTTTTGGTATATTTTTCTTGACTGATCGGATCATGAAGATTATTGTACTTTAACGTGAGCTCAACTCGTAACTTTTCAAGATAATCAAAATATTTGCTGTCATCTGATTTAATAAGTGAGAGTTTCATTCTGTCAAATTTACTAAAACAAATACCTGAAATTTCATCATTAAATTCAAATGATAATTACTAGCCATTAACAATTATTTTTTTAATTTTGCTACTAACTCCATCGGCTAACGTTAAATTTTCGAACATTATTTCTAAAGTTTAGACAAATTTAATTAAAGATGATATTGAATATATCACCTCTGGTACTGGCATAGTGTCCAAACGCAAACGTATTAGTCTACGTTTTATAATTGTATCTGTTTCAAGTTTGTGATGATTTGATTTGATAACAATTGTTTTAATAAAGCCGACATTATTCTTTAGCGCTGCTTTAAAATCATCAAATTTTATACACTTTCTACGTATCCGCGATGAATACCTTTTGCTTTTTTTGTCAGTTTATTGTCATCTAAAATTACAGCGTACATTTTACTTCTTAGTCCAACAAATTCCCTAACTGGTACAAACATAAATTCATCTTTCATCTTGCCGATGACTTTCTTGTTAGTTGGATCATGAAATCCACTATCTGCTGGATAATCCGATAAATCAAATAACTCCTTATGATCATAAATATCTTGATAAACATTCTCACATTTTATGTTATAAACAAGTGAATCCGTATCAGTAAATAGCAACTCCGAATCTGGCCAAACTATCTTCGTAAAACTATAGTGAAAGTCGTACATTAGCCATTTTGATATATCAAGTACAGCTGCACCAACATAAATCGGTTTATTTAATTTTAAATTTGTCTTTCGTCGCTGTATTGTAACAAGATTTTCATTAAATATTTTCATACTGACAAAACCGTCATCATTGACTAATTTATTTCTGCGATTTAGATCATTTACAAATTCAATACTGACTCGCTTTCTGATATTTTCCATAGTCTTACCGAACACTGAATTGTTCATCAACTTGAAAAATTTTTTCTCAAAGTTGGTCTTAGCAATAGCACGACGTTTGGTATTTAAATCAATATAATCTGCCATCCAACGAGATTGATTAAATTTTAGCACGCGATGAACCTTCCTAAAGACTAAGCCGTGGTCGACTGCTTGTTTTAAATTTTTGTAATGTATCACGTAATTTCGTTTACTTATTAAATTTGGAACTAGCTTATTAACGATCGAATTTTTTTATGTTGTCATTGCCTGTTGCTCAGGCGATAATAAACTGTAATCGATCATCATTGGCTCTGCACAAAACGGATAGTCGTTATGTAGATCGTGTAACAAACTAGGATAATCGAGATCAACTTCAACAAAATAACTAACATTTTCTGGGAGATTTTTCTCAGTTTCTTTAAGAAATTGATCTGGAGTTATCCAGTGAAATCCACTGCACGGCATTGGCTCTGACATAGCATAACCATACAAATTAATAGTGTAAAGATAAATAATATAATTTGACGGTAAATTTTTATCGTAAATTTTTAAGTACTTATTATTAGCTACCGCATATTTTTTTGTTATAACGCTAATTCCGCCGCGAATCCCTTCTTCAGTAAAATTAAACATATCAACATCTGTGAAGAGATTCAGTTCTATCTTACATGTTTTTAGCAGAGCACCCCATGACAATCTTTGCGCAGAATAATACCGACACGGATCTAATCCATAATTTTCATGACGAACTTTACGAAAATTTTCGAAAACATCAGTAACAATAACACATCTGTTTCAAATATAAATCATGATAATCACCAAATGCCTTACAACCAAATTTATTCCAATTTTCTTGTCCGTATTTGTACTCGTTGTCGGATATATCTTCGCCTTTTAGCTGTGAGTAAAATTTATCTTTGTCAGGAAGAGAAGTTTCATCAAATCTGCTCCAGTCAGTTAGGCATAATCCCCACCAAAGCAACTTCGTAGATTACCAAAACTGCTACAAACTTTTACAAGCTCATCCAGCGGCGCCGCCATAAATTGCAGATTGTCGATGAAACGTAATTTGCCGAGCGTAACTGACATATATTTTTCAAAATTGTTCGGAATACATTTTATTACATTATTTAATTTTAGTTGATTTAATTTCCTCATCGCCAAATGCTTCGACAATGATATGGCTATCATAACCACGAAAATTATGTAAAACGACAGGAATAAAATCTGGCGCATTAAATTTCAAATTACAATTATTATGTGCGGCTCCACGATATTGGCCGGTTAGATGACAGTGATCGCGCACTTTATCGCCTGACATAGGTTTCTCGTAGAGATGACAATTAACTGCCTCGGAAAAATCAAGTTGTTATTTTGGTGTTATTTTTATTGGAGCTGTTTTAGATAATCTGTTGAAAATTTTTTTATTAACATCATCTATTAAATTTTTTAGTAACCACACGGCAGGATTTTAACCCGATACAATTTTATTGGACTTGAAAAATTGTCGTTAGCACAACAAACTGCTTTATAAGCTGCTCCACAGGGAATATGTTGTTGTATTTTTCTGGTGCTTGCTTTATTTGGATCATTTTCTGCGCCTGCCACAGGAACAAGTAAACATCCGAAGTCAGCATAAATAACAAACGGAATCCTCAATTTATTATTATAATTTGTAAATTTTAAAACTTTTTCTTTCTCTGTTGGCATTGTTATTTTTTGGACATTAACACAGTATTTAACATGCTCTTGCAGTTTTTCATCCTTAGAAAAACCTTATTAACAACGATAACAAAAATATTTCTTATTTTTATCTTTACTATATTGTCTACCAATTAAGCAGTTAAAGTTTTTTTTTTATCCAAACGTAATGTCCTTTATAAAACAGCAAGTTTATTGTGTTTTGTGTAGCTTTTTCTGAGATGTATCTGGGATAAACATTTTCACGCTCGTCAAGACCAAACACATTAACTGAAATACCAATTTGTCCCTCAAACTTTGGTATTTGATTTTCTGCAGCTGGAAAGTTAATGCCATTAAAATGTAATTTTGATACGTGACTTGTCGACGCGATCAGCATTTTTTCTGCTGGAAACATCGCAGAGAGAATAGCCCATTGGAAACACTTGTTATCAGAGTCCTTTACGTTTATGCAACATTTTTTGTTTTTAATCTTTTGAGGCAGGTCAGCGTAAGAATTACCGCGAAGTACGTTATATCTCGCTGTATGAAATTAAACTTCCTCCATCACCTCAAATTTCCAGCCTGATCCTGATGCAATAAATTCTTCCAATTTTTTAAAATTTCCTGATGTATTTCATCGGCAACTGAGGAAATATTTGTTCCAGCTAATATTTTTCGTGATTTAGCTGTTAAATATGGTTCGGCAATCTCGTTGCCGAAATCTGTATTATGTAACTTTGATAAAATAACTTGATACTGTACTATTAGTTTGATACTGTTATGTACTGCAAGTTCTCGCGTTACAGTTGGATATAAGAGATGAAATAAATTTGTAGAGCTAAAATTTGCTAAAACTCCTTGGCCATCAAATTTATAACTGTTATCAAATCCTGCAAAAGCGGTAGCTATTTTTATAGGTTCTCCTATAAGTTTTTCTTTTTTTTTTTTTTAGCTATATCTCGCAATTTCAGCATTGTTATATAACATTTTATATATTTAATTGATATTGCTAGTTGAAAAATCAGTTAGAGATATAAATTGCTTAAGGTATAATGACACAAAATTTGAGTTACATAAGACTGACGGCAGAGGAACAGGAAGAATATCATGTTCATCCCAAGTACAACTTGTATGCGGGGAATATGTTAGGATCAGTGATTCACGTCAAGTACGGAAAACCGTTTGGTAAATCAACACCAGCTGGTTAAGATTAGCATAAAATCGGAAGGAGATACCGAGAGAGTTAAAATGTTTAAAAAAGATTTTATTTATACGCTGTTTTGTGATGAAATTCCAGAAGGACAACGAGTATATCATGTCAATGGCAAAGTTACTGATGATAATATTGAAAACTTGTCTTTGCAAGATGAATTTCAACCTCATTCCTTATTTGATTTACACGAGGCATCTGACAAGGGAATTATTCGAAATATCCAAACAAAAAAATTATTAGGTAATTTGAAAAATAATGTATACTTGCTTGTAGTTGTTCGTGGTAGTAAAACGGATAGGTTTGGTTATTATAGCCACAGATTTGTTTACGAAACTTTTAGCGGACCTATACCTGATGGTTTAGTGATAGACCACGTCAACGGCGTTAAAACAGATAATCGTTTAGAAAACCTCGATCTTGTCACTCAACAAGAAAATATCCGACGAGGAAACACAGGTAATTATAATAATTTTAGTAAAGTTAAACCTATTGTTTCGTTTAATCTTGAAACAGATGAGGAACTAAGATTTCCTTCAATAACAGCTGCTGCAAAACATTTTAAAATTAATCCCAGGGCAGTAAAATATGTTGCAGATGGACTAACAAATACGGCAACATCACAATCGACATTTGACAGAATCATCTTCAAATACTACAATTAATTATATTTTCCATCTCGTTTTTAGTTAAGCAATTATGAGCGAACATTAAAACATCATCTTTGTTAAATTTTAGCGTTATTACTGCGATTTCATTAAGTTTATTTTTTTCTGCTGCTGTTAGCAAAATTTTATTAGAATCACCGTGCATCACATTAACGTTAACAAAATAAGAACTATATCCGGACAAACATTTTCGCACTGCTTCGGCTAATTCTTTGTAATTTAATAAATCAACTTTTTGATGATATTTTATCTCGTTAGTCATTTATAATAATAAATTAGATAAAAATGTATTATAATATGAACTTGATGAAACGACTTGCTGATATAATCGCGGATGATAATTTTACAGCAGACGATGCTGTCTTTAGCGATAAACACAACTCTGTTGGTTATACAGAAGACGATATTCTATTTTGTACTTAAAACATTTACAACGTTATAAAGATATATTTTGTTATCATTAAACTGAGCAAGATTTGAGACATCAACTACATCTATCGCCCAGATATCGTCGACGGCATTTGCAACAACTTTACGTCGCGCAAACTGTTTTTATTTTAGGTTTGTGTAATTCAGCTGCAAGATCATCATACAATTCTTTTCCAAGACCTAACTTATATTTTGTTCCTATCATTCCTTGAACTAACCTTCTATCAAATCGTTCTCTCATATTTATAGGTTTCATATCACGTAGTTCGTCTAGCATTACCTTATCACAGCCGTGCTTATCTTGCTCATTATCACGATAACAGATATCATGACGCATTGCTATTGCATCAACACCATTGTATGGTTCTTGTCCTGGTAATGGTTTATAGTTTTCGTCTAACTGTTCGTCCAGTGGATTGTACGGCCCAGTGTATTTATTACGAGGCAATGTCCATCCTCCTTTTGGTTTCGGTAATTTCCAATAAATTTGTGGATGTCAATGCCGCTGCCAATTACCTCACGTTGATTGCATGATTGACAGTACGTAACAATTTTATCTTGTTCTATACAAAGATATTTATCAAAATCACAATTACATTTCATTTATTTTATTTTGTAGCATAAAAAATTTATTTTTATTTTTAATTTTTAATTTTTATTTTTATTTTTAATTTTATAATTTCTGAAAATATTTTTTTCATAATTTCTGAAAATTTCTGAAAACCTGTTGGGTTTTTTTGGTTAAAAATTCTAATTTTTTTAGGGATAAATGGTACTAAAAATCAAAGAAAATCAGTCAAATTTCGATTTTCGCGTGGGTCAAACCCCTCGCGGATTTATATTTGATTTTTTTGATTTCCTCAAATTTTTCGATAAAATTTACAAATTTTCACAAAAAAATCGAGAAAAAAAAATCGACAAAAATAAGAAATTTTGATCAATTTTATCGAAAAATCAAAAAATCAAATATAAATCCGGGGGGGGGGGGGTTGACCCTCGCGAAAATCGAAATTCGGCCAATTTTTCTCTCAAAAACAACAGGTTTTCAGAAATTTTCAGAAATTTTCAGAAATTATAAAAAATATAAAAAATATTTTCAGAAATTATAAAAAATATTTCAGAAATTTTCAGAAATTTTAAAAAATATTTTCAGAAATTACCTCAGTCAATTAATCATCTACTAAAATAACCTTGTCAGGGCACATTCCAGATCCAGTTGTCGATTTTAAGAAGATACTTTTTTTTTTCTACCGCAAACAGCGCAAATACTTTTTAACATTATCCTGTTGTTTTTTGTTTTTTCCGTTGTCTCATCCTTATTCGTTGTTTTAGTTCTACATTTGAGACATTATGATGACATATTCCTTAGTTTAGATAAAATTTATTGCAATCTCATAATTTGCGTGTCCGGCGACGGAGTCAAACTGTAAAATAAATTTTAAAAAATTAAATTTAGGCTGGGACATCTGTCAGATAAACATAATACAATAATAACCACAAGCTGATGTTCCAACCGGCTGTAGTTGATTAGATGAGTAATTTATTTTTTTTAAATTTTTTAAAAATCTATTTTTTATAAGATCACTCGGAGGAAGTCCAAACGAATCAAAATAATCATTGCTGTGGACTGCAACCCAGTGAGTGCCGGATCCATCATCGAAGTTTTGTATATTTACAACACACGAACAACCTGCTGCTACATTATCTAATTCGTCTTTGGAATATACGCCACAAAATCCGACAATGTCATTCAATCTCGACATAATATCGAAATTACTCAACGGCGGTGACGTCAACGACGGCTAGTGCCTGGTAGAGTCATTCCACGTCCTATCACTAGCAGGTTTGGAATTAGACTGCCTGCTAACCCTGCTAGCAGCGGAGCGAAAGGAATAATTCCTCCTTGCTTTGTTCTTCTTGGCGACTTCTTTTTTTTTTAGATTTTGTCGCTGGCGATTTCTTTTTAGCTGGCATTATATTATTTATTGTCATATCAAATTTGTTTGATTCCATCGCCGGATACCGCCTTTTTAGTTGCTCCAGATACTGTCCCTGACGCTGCTGCTAGTCCCAGTGTTCCTAACACAGGCAGAATCTTTGGTAAAATTACAGAAAGTGCTGGTCCAAAAAATCCGCCGTGTTTTGCCATAAATTTTACTTGTGCAACGGATAACCTAAGGATGAAGGGTTTCCCTGATCTAGCTTTTTGATTTGTTTCTGGGTTAACATTACTTTTACTGCGGACGCGCCCGTCTTTGGGGATATCATTACGGAGACAGAATTATGTTTGGCAACTGCGGCTGATAATTTTTTAATTTGGCCTGGCGTTAGGTATATTTCTCTGGTTGTGTATTCGGTTTTCATTTTATACTTGTTTGTTAGATTAAACTTGGACAGTCATCCTGCCTTTGACGGTGTCGATTGTCAATAATCTATCACTGACAACTAGTGCATATACGTTATACTGTTCGGCTGGCAGTACGCCAAGCCTCCAAGTAACCTCAATATCAACAGTCGATCCAGTAACTCGTTCGGGATGCTTTGATATGTCAAAATAAAAAATTGGGTACAAAGACCTAAATTCTTCTAACACTTATTTAGCTTCCACTGTCAGCGTCATGATATTTTTGTATAGCCTTCATAAGATATATGTACGGCCGAGATATGTTTCTTGTTTCATCGTCAGCAAAATTGCATTCGATTGCACGTTCGGGATATTGTTTAGAATTTACTTGTGCAAAAATTCGTCTAACATCAGGGTTATCAAATATAGCGTTGTTCATTTCTTGATCATTACGACGTGCCTGTCGTTGAAATACAACAAACAAGTGTCGCGGTAATTGTTCTCTTGGCGTAGTTGTAACACGCCAGGTGTAAACAGTTGCGTTAGGAATTGCTGCTTGATAAATTCTGTTTTGCTGAAAATATATTTGTTTCGTGTAAGCAGTCAATAATGATTCGAGTTCCATTGTTTTAGCTACAGATGGGACAACTCATGGCATCCACAGCGCTAATCTTGTAATAGCAAACTGTCCTTCAGCTACTCCATCAGCGTGGATTATACAAGCGTTTTGATCAGCTCGATCTAAAATAAGTGTATATTTTATTCCGCGAAAATCTTTGTTATACTCGCGGCAGAATCCAAATATTGTTCTTAACGGAAGCATGATCGTTATTTGGCGAGATTCTGCAGCAAATGTTTTTTCGTTTGGCATATCCCTCATTATAGTAATGTTGTCGTAATCTTGTAGAAGCTAATCTTATTGCGTCCCCGATATCAGCAGTCGCATTACCAGCAGGATTAGCGATTAGATTATTATTGTCTGGAGCAGGATTACCAGCACCAGTACGAAATTCGCTTGAAATAGCTGTCCCAAATGAGGTATTTTTAAACCACATTATATTTTTGGCCACTGATCTCGAATAATCATCGCTGAACGTGACGATATTAAGTATTGTACTATAGGCAAGTGCATTCAAATATCTTCCACAGTCTGATTGGCCAGTTGGTACCATGCACTTTTAAACAAGCTCCAACCGTTATTGACAAGTGTTATTTCTACACCAGCTGAAATGTCACCGCCTATCGCAGTTAGTAATTGACCACGCACTTCTAACACCGCCTTGTGTGGTAATAGAAACACATCCTCGTCTCGCGTGTTAAAGTTCTGTTGCCAGCTTTATTTGGTTCATTTGAGTTTTCGTCAAAATACTCAACATACTCGAATTCTGTTACTGTGTCGTCGGTATTATGTTCTTCGGCAAGATTGAGATAAATTTTAACGGACATTATTATTCTATAATCCACACAAAATTTAGGTAACTAAAAAGCAGCAGGAGTTATTCTTGTTTTCTTTACTAACTTACGGACCACCTCTTCACCACGTGGTGACAGTAATTTTTTTGTTGTAACTATTATAGCTCGTTCTGTTTCTGCTGTTGATGTAATATCTGATATTGCTCGTTTTATTTCTGCGGTTAACGCAACACCTTTGGTGTCGCCTTTAATTTTATCAGCAATCTTTTGTCCTACTGTGGTGCCTGCCGCAGATGCGGTTCCCGTCACAAAAGCTTTACCTGCGTCAAGTGCAATTGGTGCTATTTTATGAGCAATTCCCGGGATGTTCTCAGTCACCTTTGTAAATATATTTCCAAACAATCCACCTACAATTTTTCTTCGATAAACTTTTTTTGTCTCATCGTTGTTATTAAATTAGGTTTAAAAAATTTACGACGACGACTACGAAGTCGATAGCGAAGCTATTGCGCGCGTAGGTGTAAATAATACGTAACAATTTCGTTGTTAAGATCTATTTGTCGTCCTGATTCATCTGTTAGTTGCATATTTATGTTTGTGATCTGATTTTCAGGAGTAATCGGATAGTATATTATTTGTCAAGGAGTAATTTGCATCAGTGAATCAGGCGGGACATCTGGTGAAAAACTATAGATTGTTTGCCCGCGACTTCCCTTGGCTGAGTAAGACCCTATGCAATATAACAATTGATTAAAATTGTATTTACTTCTGTTATGCTAACTAGAAGATCTCCATCATATGATATACTTTGTTCTGTAACACTGCCGTATTGTCGACGATTAAAACCTAACAATGATGCGATACTAGTCGCTGGTGAAAAATCAATTATCAAATTATTTTTTAGTGTGATTCTGGCCCGTAGCGTATTATAGTTTGGATTTAACTCAAAATTGTCTGCGGCAGTGCTGATTAGTTCTTTAACTGTTTTGTTGAGACCAGTTACATTATACGCCCCCTGTGGTATTTTGACTGATACCCAAGCACCAGAATTAAATGTAAAGTCGTCATTGATGTTTTTACATTTGCCATAGAATGCCATATCGTAGCGGAAATTAATCCGATTTCTTACTGTTTACCAGGATCTAGTATTATTGGCGGATTATAGTAGACAGAAAAGTTTGCGCTGTTTCTTGTTGTTTGTGACTAGTCAAGTAATAGTGTTGTTAACATTTATATAAGATCGTTATGTAAAATTTCATATTCGCCGGAAGTCAGTAATCTGCTAGATCTAAGATGATCTAATATGTCCACGATCTCATTGTCGATTTCTGTACCTGTATTACCCGCTTCTTTTGATGATATCAACAACATGAGTTGGTCAACCATTTCTACGTTTGATTTAAAAACTCGGACACCAAAACCTAGTACTTCATCAGCTTCATTTTTTTTTATGATTTCTTTCAAATGTTGCAATCATTTCGTAAAAACTTTTTGATACGGTTTTTTTTTTTAGTTCGATAATTTTCTGCAGTTTTAAGCACAACTGATGCAATTACTCCATTACGCATTTTTTAAAAACTTTCTAAGATATACAGATCCTCCTTGTCGTGTCCCAAATATTGATACGCGGTTTTTCCTTTTTTAATAATTTTATTTAATAATTTAATAAACTCTGCATGCTCATTCGGTGTCCAGTTCCTTATGTTTTTGATATTATCATTAATCCCTAATTCATTAACTTGAAACTCGATAAAATCTCAAAATGTATCAATAGTAATATCTTCATTCGCTTTTCTTACTAATTTTTTTTCAGGATTTTTTCCTGTAATTATTTCGGCAAATTCTTCTACATCTTCATCAGATACATTAACAACATTTTTATTTGCGATAATGTAATCAATTACCTTTTGCATTTATTCTCCCCCATTGTTTCAATAATTTTTTCAGCTGTTTTCTCAGCTTGTATTTCTTGTTGTTCTTTTAACTGCCCCAACAAACCTTTTTCTTGTATTTTTTTTAGTTCTTCTGGAGATATTGTTGATATTTCTGGTTGTTTGCCAATCACTGCTTCAGTAACAGGCTTAAAAAATTTGGTGGTTGCTTCTTCAGCAGCACGTTGTCCTTGACGTTCTTCTGTCACTTTTTTCTAAAAAGCAGCTTGAGTTTCAATAAATTTCTTTAGTAAATCAATTTTTTGTTGATGTTTGTCCATTGTTTATTTTTTATACGCGATATAAAATTCATTTTCAGATATGTGTCGATACAACAACGAAACATTTTAGCTGGATCACGTGCTAGTTTATCGAATAAAAAGAAATTGTATTTGTCTTTGATTGCTTGATGATATAATTCAATAAATTTATCTTTTGTTCAATCACCACATTGCTCGTTTGCAATATTTCTCACATCAACATTATCTAGCCCTGGAAATAATATAAAACATCCCGTATTTCGCCTAATAAATCTGTCAACTTTATAAAAACCTTGCGCCAGATAAATCGAATTACATTTTTTGTTACGCGATAATGAAAAATACGACTTAATCTTATTCATCTCCTCATTGTTTAGTGGAATATCGTCAAACACAATTATTTTATGCTCGGACGAATCAAGTTCGCTGACGGCGATTAATTCCTCTGGTTGTTTTATTTAAAATATATCATCGCCAGCGTCAAGCTCATCACGAAGTTTATCGTTGTATTCGCGTAATAACTAATATTTGTCCTGCTGCGGATTAATTGTGTAAATATATTTCCGATCGTAATTAAAGTTATCGTTGAGTAAGAGATTTAGCAAAAGATTTGTTTTACCAGATCCTGTACGACCAACAATAAGATAATGACAATCTGGAAGTTCGTTATTATGTTTATGTTTGATTAATCATTCGGTGTCAAAATTTAATATCGCTGACTTCGCCATTGTTGTTATATAATTTCATGTTATATAATTTACATAATATGGCTGTTTCCGCTGACGAACCAATAATAACTGATACGTCATCGCTGGTCAAAAAAACCGGCAACACAATGACAGAAAACCTGTTTATGTCAAATCAACGAGTTCTAGGTTTAGAAAAAAATTATCTGCCAATAAATGTTGTTGATACACAAGGTGTTAGTTATGCACAACTAAAATCCGTCGACAATAATAAACTATCATTGAAAGAAGGAATTTTAAGCGGTAACTTGGACATGTCAGGGAAAAAAAAGATTTGGAAACCGCGTATCCGCCAAGAAACTTAAATCAAACACAAGCGGTAAGTTATTTACAGTTGAAGTATGTTGATGATAACAAGTTTGATAAAACTGGTGGAACTGTTACAGGTAATATTAACATGTCAAGTAAAAAATTATTGGGTTGGAAACCGAGTATCCACCAGCAAATGTTGATAGCACACAAGCGGTGAGTTATACGCAACTAAAATCCGTTAACGATAACAAACTTAACAAGGCCGGCGACACAATGACAGGTAACCTTGTAATGAGCAATAACTCAAAAATAACTGGATTACCGACAACCTCACCACCAGCTATTGAGACTGATGCTATTAGTTACGCTCAGTTAAAATAAAATCTCACCCCGTATTTTAAACGATCCGGTGGACCAATATTAGGTAACATAAATATGAGACACAAAAAAAAAATAACAACAACATATGTTCCAGTTAACCATAATGATCTAACGAATAAAGCGTACGAAAATGTTCACAAAACAATACGAAAAATTATGGCTTAGAGTGAATACTTTTACTCAAATTACCTTTCTTGGACGAAAATCGCTCCAAAAATTAATGCTGATAAATTTCGTAGTCGCATATGCAATTATCAGACAATATCTTGTCCTAAAAAATTTTACTTTGAATCAAATAAGCTTGGTACTCGGGTTGATTGATGAAACAGAAAGAGAATACGGTAATTTGGTGAATGAAACAGATTTTTATGAACGTGAAGTAGAAAACACGTTTGATTCCTACAGTTGGTTAAAGAAAAATGAGGTATTGACAGATGAACGATATAAGGATACTTCGTCAGATGTTTATGACAAGTACAGAGATTTTATAGCTGATTCTAACAATAATAAGTTCCGTGAGTTTCTTGATTCGGTTGTTGGTGCTAGAGTTTTTAATATTATATAAAACTGTTGACAAATATTGTATAATGAAAAACAAATCATCGATTTCAATCATATTTCAGAAGAAATTCCAAAACAAGATGTTGACGCTCTATCGCAATATTACAGATATCATCATAGAAACCTTTGGTGTGTAAAACAATGTCACAAGTATTACAGTAGAATACTTCGATTAATATCATATTTGCCACTGCTGATGACAAGCTCTGGTATAATTTCAAGTGAAGCATCATTAAATCCATTTTTGTTAATAATATCAGGTGTTGGTGTTTCTCTTTCAATGTCGTGTAAAAAAACTGATCCTCGACTTGAGACCCCAAAAAATGCTTGTAAAACAGCTAGTATCACTTATAAAAAATTACTTGATCAGATACGATTTTATTTGCGAGGCATAAAATATGTTATGGACGATTTAATACGCGAGTTTCGTATTATTGACAGATATTCTACCAATGAGAGTCAGCAGGTATGAAAATAATTATCATAAAGCATGGCTGTAACAGTAGTATATATAATCTTGCGTAAATTCCAGGTAGTTATTGATTTCCAGCTATACAATGTACTGAAACTGCTGTTCATAACAACATCCGGCAGGTTCATTTTAGGTCCACACACTACAGTCTATTTAGTGAAAATGTGTGTGTGTGTGTGTGTGTGATTTGAATTTTTAACGTAGCTTTAACAATTTTTCAGTCATATCGCTACGATGTCTGCAGTGTGGCAGTTTATAGTGAT
The DNA here is from genome assembly GCA_016617855.1 of Megalonaias nervosa. Classification (NCBI taxonomy): domain Eukaryota; kingdom Metazoa; phylum Mollusca; class Bivalvia; order Unionida; family Unionidae; genus Megalonaias; species Megalonaias nervosa. Next base: position 14,485 of record JAECUM010020136.1, read on the forward strand.
GTCTAGCACTGGGGCATCATGCCGCAGACATGTAGCATGATGTCCCACCCAGTCACATTATCCTGACACTAGGCCGACCAGTCCTAACACTAACCTCTTAATGCTGAGCGCCAAGCGAGGCAGCTGTTAGTACCATTTTTGTAAGTCTTTGGTATGACTCGGCCGGGGATCGAACCCACGACCTCCCGCATCCGAGGCGGACGCTCTAACCACTAGGCCACGGGAGCGGTATTTAGTGAAAATAATTTCTAGATTCACACCACATTTTATTTTCTAAACGTGTGTGAATTTATTTTAGATCCACACACTACAGTTTATTCAATAATATTTTTTAGTAATAGGTGATGAAATTCTTTAAAAAATAAGAAAGGACTTACCTGCTCACGTACAGAATCACTTGTTAAATGAACACGGAGAAAAATTTTGCCTGCCTTTTATAGTGTTAGTCTGGAATTTCCATTACGTAATCTTTAAAAATTCCATCACGTACTTTCTAGAATGTTCTTTGGAATTTCCATTACGTACTTTTTAGAACAGCTGGGAAAATAAAACCAAGTCTCTGTAATATGATACATTTCCCCGATCGATAAATTATTACCCATCGTCTGGTCTATAGTATCTGAGGCAGATGTCACTTGGATAAGGGATTGGTGGTGGGTGGGTGGGTGGGTCTCTAAGATAGGGAATTTATACTTGTTTGGGGGAGGGGTCTCTGAGCCAGAAACCTTATATTCCTTTACTACTAACACTATAATATATGGGGTCGTTCACATATGACGTTACGCAGTGACGAGGGGGGGGGAGGGGGTCAAAATTTTGTGACGAAGTGTGAATGAGGGGAGGGGTGTTGAAGAAATGTGAAGTCACAATAAATATGATTGTGGAACGCTTCTTTAAAAAATAATATCAGAACAAACAAGGTTTTGTGACCTGCATCCTCAATCCATTTTTATCCGCAATAGATAACAACTCTCTCGTGGACGACTTACATTAATATTGTTATCTCAGATGAAATATTGGGTAATTGTTATAACCTTTAACTGGTTCAAACTGTTGTCGTTTTTAATTATGTTATTCTTTTTTAATATAATATAATACACACTTTTGAAACAAAATGGAGACTAAATAAACTTGCAGGCCTACTGGTGATTAAACTTTGATTTTAGAAAAGTAAAACAATAGGCTAACAAATTATCACCATCCTGACGACAGTCCGACGAGATCAAAGACACACGAGTTTAGTAAGTTGAAAGACGGTATTGCGTCCGCAGTGAACGTTTAATCTTTTAATATTTTTTATGTGAAAAAAAAAAAATAAAAATAAATGTAATTAGTTGAGTAACCCCAAGGTTGGACATTGTGTCGCGCTGGGACGCCGTACATTAAAGGGAACAAATATATCAAATGTTAGCTTTTTTTTTTCTTTTTATTGAAAACGTTTTGTTGACACCACTGAACTGCTAGATTATAAATGGTCCTACTAATAAAAAGAGTCTTTGAAGCTTGATGACTCAAAGTCTCAAAATGGAAGACATTCTACCTCGGTCAGCAAACACATTTCGGACAATTCCTTACGATCTTTATTGCCTTTTACTTCAATCTGTGCTGAAGGAGAGAATTTGCAAGATATGCCACGAGTACTTCAGCTCTCTGGTCATGCTGCGCAGTCACTTAGTCCTTTATAAATAAATAGCAGTTCCATCAAAGCGCATCAGACCAATGAGAGTCGCTGCTAAATGATGGTCATACTAGCAAATGCAGAGAAATGGAGAAAGTGTGGATTGGATTGACGAGGAGGAGCTTGATTTGGAGGGAATATCCCTTCCAATAAACGATGTTAATCTTGAACCAAATAGATTTCTTGTTCGTTCAGTGGAGGAGCATCTTACTTTGCCTTGGGATAATGATAACTATGAAGAGAAGTAATTCATTTACAAATACTTCAGATTTTAAACCCTTAAAATTTTTGTGGATTTGTTGAAACTTTAATGTTAGTAAGAATTGAAGTGACTGATGTGTTTAATGTACATTTCATTTTGTTTTTTGTTTAAAATTAATTAAATTTTTGTTAAATAATTTTATAAACTTTTAACCAGCCAAACAGTCCTTGTAAAAGCCTGATTAATTAAACACTATTTTACATAAAATATTGTTGTTTGTCTGTATAGTTAACTGATTTACATTACATTTACTTTTCACTATTACAAGAAATTGTGGAAAAGGGAGGGGTTAGAGGTTTGTGACATCACATAGAGGGGGTCTTGGTTTTTGTGATGAAGTGTGACGAGGGGGTTTTTTTTGTTGAAAAAATGGCAAAAATTGCGTGATGTCATATGTGGACGACCCCTATGACGGGAAGAGTATGGAGGACGCATTTAGTAATTTCATGATTTTTAATATCCTCTTCTCCGAAAGATAGCATGAATAGAAATCATTTTCCATACGGGATTTTAAAATGTTTAAAACTTCAAATTATTATCGAATCTATACACAAATAAAACCGCCTCCGTCGATTCCAAGTGAGAAAATGCGAAGTTGTTTGCGTTAATTTTTTAAAAAATAATACACATATATATCCAGAGACTCAAGTGCGTGCCAAATCGAGTACACCTTTGTGAACATCCTTACGTCTCTATGAAAATGATGTAAGGCTCCGTCCGCCTTCCTGTGCCAAGCAAACCCATTGATAACAAGCACATATATAACACGTTTTTTTGCGTTTTTTTTTCTTCCCACAAGGGTGTCATGAATATTTCCCCCCATTCTTACCTGTTCACATAAAAGTAATTCTCGTGGCCACTAGAACTTTGCGCCAATAACAGATACCGTTATCATATATCGTTATCACACAGGTACTGTTGGAACGAGTTTTCTACACTTCAAAGGGTGCTCTGTCAATATCCAGGTGTTTGTACTTTTGTACATCGGGGTCATCATCTGTTCATTCCCATGGATGATAAACGGAGCAAATTTAATGTTGTACACGATCTTATCAACCAACGGATATTTTGGTGTAAGAAAGTTTTCCATATGCTAGTGTTGCAAAATGGATGTCAGTCCACTTTGCAGGCCGATAATAACAATTACAGAAGTGGTTTCATTTCCAGAATTTAGCATCATGTTTGAGTAAAGAAAAAGAATACAAAAATTGTTAACCACATATTGATAACTTACATAAACAATAACAACGCACACTTCTTTCTGCATTAATACACGATATATATATATATATATATATATATATATATATATATATATATATAACTTAACCTTATATATATATATATACTATATATATATATATATAAGTATATATGTATATATATATATATGTATATATATATATATGGTATTTAATAGCATCTTTTTCCTGGGACTGGAATTAATACTAGCTTCTCTCCAAAGTATAAGTTAAGTTGCAAGAAAAACTCGGATTAAATAAAATAATTTTTTCTATTATTTCAAATGATGGCTTTATTAAGCACACATAGATCAAACTTTAAAGATAATTGCGATCAAATTTTGTAAACAAAATGTAACTTGTATGATGAAAAATCTTGCAAAAATCACAAGTTGGGCCAGAATTGAGATATAACTGTCGTGTGAACTCGGCAGTAAATCCGACAATAGGTTGGAACGATTTGCAGTTTCCGTGGATCATTGGCCAGTCTGTGTAGGTACGTGTAGGTGAGGGGTTGGGGGTGGTCTGACCTTTCGCAAATTCGAAGTCAATCCTAAAAATTATATCTTGACGACCTCGGATATTTATAGACAAGGATAGACCAAAAATTTGCGAATGAATTTAACTTTTTTCTTTTTCCTTTTCAACTTCTCGGTAAATCCTACGGTCAATCCAGTCGTATAAATAGAAGAGGTGGTCCGAATAGATTGCGGTTTCTTTTTGTTCCAAAGAATTTTTATGGCGAACAAAATTAATGATTTTTCTGTAAGGAAGCACTCTGTAGTACGTATTTCTAAGAGAGTGACAGGTGTAAGGTGATGTTGTTTGCATTTGCAACATGCAGAATGGAGCGAACGTTGACATACCTCTATGTGGCTGAAATTTCTTGGATATTGTACCTGTGGAAATTGTACGAAATCTAAACACACAGCTAACCAAAATAGCTGCTCCAATAAGCTAAAAAATCTGCCTGAATTAGTCTAAAGGGCACTATCTTTAGCAATTATTAAAACAAGGAAAACAAATTTTGCTAGACTTGAGAATACCAGCTTCTGAAAGTGCAATAAATGAACTAAAGATTATTTTTAAAAAAATATTAAAAAAATCATCGGCTCGTTGTTTTACAATTTACCTTTGAATTCCAGGAAGTGAAAATAACCAAGCGGAGCCAGCAGTTTTTTGATAGGTGAAGACTGTGGTAAGGCCAAGCTGTATACTCTATAACCCATATTGCACCAATCAATCACCAATCAATCATATATCAAGATAAAGGGAAAATCAATATTCTTTTAACAATACCTAAGATAAACAAGTTTGTTTTTTTTTTAAATAAAAAAATATAATCAGGATAACCAGTGAGAAAGCATGGGATATTGGTTTTCTTCAAAATCTGAAATATGCAAATTACGAAACTGTAGAGTGCCACCTAATTTACTGCGTCTGCTACATACATCAAAAACATAATTTTTGTATCGCAGAAATAGCTGAGGCGATTCGAATGAGATTTCACGAAAGGAAGTCTGACATGTTCGGATTCAAGCTTTCCAAATGTTTCTGTTTGCATTTGGTTCTAATTACATTTCTATATTTGGACCGTATACCTGATAAAGATACACTTTTAAAAGTGATTAACTACATAACAACAACAAAAAACATGCTAATGTGTGGACAAGTTATTATGATAAAAAGATGATATATTTTTATTAACAAATTGCGTTTATGAGGAAACATTTTAATTAATTCAAATTCCTGTACTGATGTATGACCTCTGTAGGAGACGTGTTCCAGAACGCCGCCCTACTTATTGGGTGGTATCTGCCTGTGGGCAAAGTGGGTGTCCCTCACTTTACATGCCCGGATCACTACGGGATTTTCTGGAAAGAAAAAAAAAATGACAGAATATGACTATGGTATCCCCTTTCAATTATTACATGCATTAATAACAGCTAACAGTTAATAACCACCATACACACAAGGGAAACCCACGAGTCTAGCATAAACTTTTTATATCTGTACATAGGTACAAAAAGTCTTTCAGACGGAAACAGGGAACTTGTAAGCCTTGGGATGTATCGAGCGCAGACATCGCAGGGCTGTGCCACATGGTACTTCGCGAAGTCGACAGGTCTGCGAAGAAGCACGAGAAAACCAATGAACATGGGCACTCAAACATACAGACTAAAGGGAGACAAAAACTCAACACTAATTAAATAAGTTGGTTTTCATAAATACTAACAATATAGACGCACGCAAAGATGCACAGACACAGAACTGTGCTTTCAAGATATGAAAGCACAATTTAAACAATAGGGCGGTGGGGTGTTACTCTTTCATTTGAGATTTGTTCTTCTTTTCTTTTGACCAGGTTTTAATCGTTCAAGTAAGTGATGAGAGACAAAAACATGCACGTCACAAAAACACACAGAAACGCAAGGGTAGTCTTTATTTTAGAATTAGTTTTTATACTTTTGTTGGATATAATCACTCGTCTCTCAAAGAAAGGAAAACAAAACACCAGAAAGGGAAGAAAAATGGACAAAAGAAAAGAGAAATAAATAAGAAAGAGGGAAGAACAAAGAAAAAGATAAAATTAATGAAAAAAGGGGGTAGAAGAGGGAAAAAGAGGACATTTTATTTTTCTCTCTAAATAAAAATACAGTGATTAGACAACTAATATTCGAATTTGACTTATTACGAAAGTGCTAAAAAAAGACACAGGGAATGATTATAAACACAATAGAACATCAAACATATAGCAAACACAGGACAACAGGAGGATCTCTTGGCAAAGATCATTAACGAGAAACAGGGTGAAGGAAACCGGCCTATGGCTTGTGACTATGGAAGGAAGTACGACCCCCATAATAGATGAAAAACCTGAAAGCTCTTATCGTTATTCTATTTTTGGGGGAAGCGGGGGGGGGGGGGGCACGCAAAAAACCCAACTAATGTTATGTATAATTAATTTGTATTCTGTGATGACTTTTGTTCATGACTATATGTTATATTGTTACGATTTTATGTTCTTAAACTAAGTAACAAAAAAGAGTCAAAACCAACAAGTTTTGCAAAATTCAAAAAATAATTTATTTCCCTGAATACAAAGTGAACATTTAAAAAGAACTTACAGTATAGTGAATTCAATCTAAAATAGTCCTAAAAGTTATATCACAGGTCAAAATGTTCCAACTGAATTCCAGTGGTATTCCAAATGAATTCCTATATTGAATGTGTTGATGTGCCACTGGCCTGGATTGTGTCTATGTACTAACAGTCTTCCGATATTTCGCAAATATTATAATCCCAAATGTCCTTGTCTGAATTCACTATAATTCCAAATTAAAGTTCTGTCCGAGAATTTTACTAAGCACTCTTTAATTCCATTGAATAATAGTATGAATAAAAAAACACCACCCAAATTAAAAACTGAGACCGCTCCGGTAGCTTTAGTGGTTAGAGCGTCCGCCTTGGATGCGGGAGGTCGCGGGTTCGAACCACAGACATATAAAAATGTACTAGCAGATGCCTCGCTTGGCGCTCAGCATTATGTGGTTTGTGTTAGGACTGGTCGGCCTGGTGTCAGGATAATGTGACTGGGTAGGACATGATGCTACATGTCTGCGGAATGAGGCCCCAGTGCCAGACATCACTATAAACTGCCACACTGCAGACATTGTAGCGATATGAGCGAAAAATTGTCAAGGCTACGTGAAAAATCCAAATCACACACACACACACACACACACACACACACACACACACACACACACTCCTGGCTTGAGCTTATTTCTTTTCCATCAAAATAAAACAATTTTATAAACCAATTTTCATGGATATGCAAAAGGCAGGTTTCTGTGTGCGTACTCTCATTTATATCTTGCAGGTTTGCACCCAATCTTGGTTGTTTCTCCGTAATTATTGTTAAATATTTTATTACAGGTGTGCAGCAGAACTGGCCTTTTACCATTACTCAGATATCTTCTTGAGCATAATATTTTCTATTTTTCTCTTCTCACATTTTTAAAACATACTTTAAATATTAAACTATTTCAAACTGGATTGAACGACTTCCGTATATTATTAAGATTTTCAAAACCGACACAATTTCATCTCTTAATTATTTATTAAAACCAGAATCAAACAAGGAACTAATTAAAATTCCACATTGCCTGTCGGTTGAATCAGTGCCATGCACACATGAGTCACTTTCTGTGTAGTGATTTCCTTTGACATCTTTTGTTTGAAACCATGCGACGAAACCATGTTCTTACAACTCCAAAAATTCAAGGACTTTTCAAAAAGTTGTCAAAAGCCATAAAAATGTTTTCAGTGATCATTTTTATTTCTTCTTACGGAAACTGAACTTTCTCGATATGATACTTTGTTTATCGCTGAATAAATAGATCCAAAAAGTAGGAGAAACTCACAGCTCATTATTGTTCCTCTACAGCAAAAGGGCGCTTACAATATTGTGTTATTTGATTACAATATTGTGTTATTTGATTACAATATTGTGTTATTTGATCCACCCAATTTATCTGTATTGTTTGTTCATTGGTTTTGGAAAATACGTAAATGAAAACAAAAAATTCAGAATTTAAAGAGAGTTATTATTTATTTAGTTTATACATTTGGTATACCTTCAGAAATATTTCAGGCGTTTTGGGCAGATCGCAAGTCATTTCAACAAATTCAAGGGCTTTTCAAAGACAATACCAACCTTTTTGTTAATTCACTTTTTCAAGGCAACTCCTTCAATGTTCAAGATTATGCGAAGCATAGAAACTAAGCGTGTTAAATTAAATGTTGTTGTTTTTTTTTAAATCTATTTTAACGTCGTTTTTGTCAATATTCTGTAACCACCGATAGTGTACTGACATTTGCTAACGGAAATATAATGTTTCGAAGTACAGTAGAAAACGAGTGGGCAGTTCTGACTTTGTGTGTGCGTGTGTTATCGTATATAATTTTATCTTGAATTTGTACTTTGTTCATTTTTCATCATGATTGTATTTTATTTATTTATTTATTTGTTTTACTTTGAGGAGATTTTGCATAATAAAGAATTCCTTAACCATTCATTGAGGGTTAATACTTAGAGAATCTCTCTGACTCGAATTTCCCCTGACCATTCCCACCCACTGGGGCAGTTCTGTTTGGGTAAACCCTTGTTAGATATTTGGGCAGTACTTGTACTGTTGTCAGAATATCTAAGGCAGGCATTTGCAACTTCTTCCCAGTGCGCGGGCAGGATAAGCGATTTTTAAAGCCACACCCTGGTATGTATTTAAGCTGATAAGAAAGATCGCGGGCTGGGTAGGTGCACATACCTAATCTAAGGCGTTACGTAGAGCACTGTTTAAATTGTCTCCCTTGAATAGAGTCTGATACCAATTCTACCAACGGAAGTATTATAAAGTACGAGTGGAACAAAGGTAAATTCAATTCAATTCCAAATATTTAAAACAAATACAATTAAATGTGACCTAGAAAATATTTTCTGTCTGAGATATATTTTCTAATTGTAAGTTTTATTTTAACAGTAATTAATATTTTATACACACCTTACCATAGACCAATAAATAAAACTTGATATACCGCCGAAAAAATTCAGTAATCATACTTACCTGGATCAGGGAGAACCGTGATCAGCGAGGCGGTTTCCCCAGGTTGAGGCCTAACCATTGCACTTAGGTTGGGCTGACGCCTGCGATCACCCCAAATGTGGGTGACTCGGGATCGTAATTTGTTAGTGTGGGGTCTGCGTTCGCGCTAACCCCTTGTATAAAACGAAAAAAAATCTTAAGAGTACTATACCTATTAGTGGTAAACGACATTGACAAAAACCAAGAAAAAAGGATTGCGACAATGGTAGATCCACCTTGTGGAAGGATTACTACATAACCTGTTAAATACTTTTAGATTCCTACACCCACAGAAACAAGAGTATATCTATATAAGAAATGACATGGCATCCAGGATTGACCAAGCACACATAAACATGAATTACAAATGCAATATTATAAGCAGCAACATATTAAATGAAAGAACTGGAGATCACAATGCAGCAAAACTAGTCATAAAGGCTGAGAGAAGAACAAAATGGGGAAAAAGTTATTGGAAACTAAACAACTCCATACTAGGACTACCAGCCTATCAAGAAGAAAGTTTAGATCTACTTACTTCCATACAAGAAAACAAACACCATATTTGGGACCAGGTCAAAAAGGAAATAACAAAATTCAGCCAAAAATACTTGAGACTTCAAGCTGAGAACAACAAATTAATTGAAGATGAATGCATAAAAATAATCAATAATCCAAACAATAGCACAGAAGAAACTACTATAGCACAGGAAACACTCAACAAAATTTTTGATTTTAGAGCAACCGGTCACCAAATCAGAGCAGGTTTTACTAACGAAATTTACAAAATAGGAAAAAAACCTGTATAAAAGAGAAGAAATCAGAAAAGGAATGGAGAAAACTATTACAAAATTAAAAAGAAATGATCAAGAAATTGAAGGGAAAGAACCCATACTAGAATACATTAGGGATTTTTACACATCACAAAAAATTAACGCCAAATTAATCGACCAATATATTGAAAAAATCCACATCCCTCAAATAAATACAGAACATAAATCCTTATGTGAAGAAGAAATAAAAGAAGAAGAAGTGAAAAAAGCTATAAACCAACTAGCAAATCACAAATCCCCTGGGATAGATGATTTAAAAAAAAAAAAAAATTCAAAATATCTTGACACCCTTATTAACAAAATTGTATAATGAAACCCTTACACAGCAAATAATGACAAGAAGTATGAGACTAGGAATAATCACATTAATATATAAAAATAAGGGAGAACAAACTGACCTAAAAAATTGGAGACTCATATCCCTTTTGAACTTAGACTATAAAATACTAAGCAAAATTCTAGCAAACAGATTCAAGATGACACTAGGAGAAATAATAAACAAAAACCAATCCTGTGGAGAAGAAGAAAGACCTATACAAAACAACATCCTTTCTATTAAAACAATTATTGATTATATAGAAACAAGTCAAATTGATGGAGCTCTAATCTTAATAGACCAGGAAAAGGCCTTTGATAGAATTTAATTTAATTACATAAATAAAATTTTAAAAAAGTTTGGGTACGGAATAATTTTCCAAACCTGGATTCAAACCTTATATAGAAACATTCAATTTATGGTACAAGTAAATGGTGCTAGGTCTAAACCATTCCCTATATCAAGATCAGTAAGACAAGGATGCCCCCTCTCTATGATACCATATATTGTTGCAATAGAAGCGCTGAGGCTAGCAATACAAGCAGATGAGAACATCAAGGGAATTAAGATCCCTAATATGAAAGAAGAATGCAAGACTTTTCAGCATGCTGATGAATGATCGCATTTTGTGACCTCACAATATTCCTACAAATACCTAATCGAACAATACACCGCATTTGGAAAAGCCTCTGGGGCACAAATCAACCATAGCAAAACTGAAATTCTCTTAATTGGAAATCGGAAAGGAAACCACCCAGGACTTCCACCAGAAATGATCAAGAAAAATGTGAAAGTATTGGGAGTACATATAGGAGAAAACAGCAGAACAGTGAACTTCAAACAAATTATGAATAAACTTGAAAAACATACAAATGTATGGGGCAATAGACACCTATGCTTACTTGAGAAATCCAAATCATACCTTTATAATTCAATTTGGCATGAATTTGACGCAACAGAATTTGAATACAAATTCTTGAATAAAATAGAGAGTAAAATTATCCAGTTCATTTGGAGTGGAAAAATATGTAAAATAGCCAAATATTCCCTGCAAAAGGAAAAAAAAAAAAAGAAAGAGGAGTGGGACTACCCAGCCTAAGAATAAAACAAGTAACAAACTACCTGGATAGAATTAAAAATCTCAACCCCAACCCAGAATATTATTGGCAAGGCATATACCTTTACCGGTTTGGCTTTTACCTATATAATAGGCCAGAAATATACAAAAACAACAAAATATCTAAAGTTATCAGGCCACCTACAGGAAAAAAATAAGATAACACAAGCAATCTTAACATACAGACACACTAAGGGAATATGGGAAGCAGAAAACAAAGATAAATTATATAAGGCAATTAGAAGCAGAGTAACAGCAATAAACAAACACAAAATATAATCCAATAATCTACACCTGCATTGGGAAAAAATTTGGACAAATTGGTCCAACATAAAAGAAATAAAAACAAAATCAAAGCTACTTGAATACTTGTACGATGCATGGTGGACAAGTGAAAAGGCTTGCCAAAGAAAAATAATTTAAAAAATACCACCATGCCCAATCTGTAAGAAAAAATTAGATAATAAAAAACATATAATTCTAGAATGTAAAATTATAGCACAACAAAGAGACATTTTAATAGATAAGATTAAAAACAAATTAGGGTTTTGTAATAATGAACAACTAATGTACACAAATGGTATAAATGATAAAATGCTATATAAAGAAGTTATACATTTTATATACTTAGCAACTGAAACAAGAAGAAAAAATGTATGGATAAAGGAGTTAGATCTTTTATCCTAGACAATCGAAACAATCTTCTGAACCTATAAAATGTAGACACAACCCACCCACCCCACTATATATATTATGCAAGTCACCCTGGCTACAAAGGTAATAAATTGCAACCCGCATTTTCATGCACTCCTAACCATATCAAAACAGGAGCAGGACCCTGGAGGTAGACAAGCCAAATAGGCACTTTAATAAGAATCTATCATGAGAGTTCTGCAACTGGGAACCCAGATACTTTTTCAGTTAAAAATTCATTTTTTCTTTGGACAACTGAGCGAGGCATAGCCCTCGAAATGAATAAGCAGTATGCACCCTAATGGGAACTTATTAAGGAGAGCAATGCCTATGTACTTATAAATCTAAAACTCTTCAACTTATCACTAGCAAATATTATATGTATTAAAGAAAAAACCCTACCCTTTTCGTGCCCAAAGCATATGTAAACACGAATGCATTCCCGATCCCAAATCTCATTACACTAAATCTCTCAACAGATAAATAACAGCACTCGCGCGTATAGTATAATTGGTTTCTCGCGCCTACTTTCAAATCCTCTGTGTATGTAATAAATCTTCTACCATACAAACATAACTGTAAATACAATGCCTCCCCGCGCCAAATTTCCCAGTCCCTCTCCTATGCAATAAATCTATCACCATCTATCATAAATCTATCAGTAACATAAATGCCCACTCGCGCCAAAAATCTCAATCCCTGCATTATATATTGAACACCATTTAAGCAGAAGCAGAACTCTGGAGATAGATAAGCCATGACAGGCACTCAAATGAGATTCTATCAGGAGAGTTTTGCAACTGTAATACATAGAGTGAATATATAAAGAATTAGGAGAAAAGTAAATAAATATCAATACATAAAAAATGGAGGTGGGGCTCTGGAGGTAGGTAAGCATACCTATACGTGTGCACTCAAAGGAGAACCTACAGACGAGAGCACCGCCCCAATTTAAATTGTGTAAACTATTTAAATTAAAATTTAAATTTTAAAAAAAAAAAGAAAAAAGAAAGAAGTTTTTCTTTTTTCTTACAGTTTGGCCAAGTTACACACCCTTTCGAAAATTTAAGAATAGAGAGGTATTTTTTAATTATTGAACAACACACAACGCGTACAATAAAACACACTACAGCTTCTTCTCCTTTTGAGACAATGTCTACAACTTCTCTCAAGCCGGATGGACATGGCGAAGCACACTGGAAAAAAATTCTGGTGAGGGGCCAACGTTCACCCTGTAGAGATAAATAAACACCATCACTGCCAAGGTATACCCGTCGGAAATCCTGAATAGTGCAGAAAGTCTCAACATCAGAAAAGGCAAAAACGCGCCCTAACTCACGGTTAAGAGTACGGGCAATAACAGAATGCTGTCTCTGACTCAATCCTCTTGGTCTGGAACGAACCAACACAAATACAGTCAACTCCAGAATGATGCAATAAATCACACAGCTGAATAATAGAATTAACAATTGGATAAGGCGGAGCTAAACCAACATCATTACCGCCGAGAACAAGAAATACTACATCTCGCATAGGATATAACAGTGGTGGCTAATTAACAAAATCTCTGACCCGCACTCCAGGGCGACCATCAAAGCTCAGAATCCAATGATTAGGCATACGGCACATAGAAAGCAATTCCAACCGCCTCTCAAGTCGTGCCACAAGACAGTCACCGCAGACAAGAAGACGCATTTTATTATCTATAGCGGAACATAGACTGAGAAAATAACGACAAGTCACACAACC